>JBDJHY011049975.1:0-14197 GCA_039654485.1 Withania somnifera
CTATTTAGAGGATAGAGAGGGAGATTGAGACATAAGGAATATGAAATTTGGGGTGAGAAAATAATGAGAGATTGCACTAGATTTTTGGGTCTTTAAAGGCTCAGTTTGATGACTCATTCCTTTCTTAAATTTCCAGCCACAAAATGGCTCCAATTAGAGCCACACATGCTAAATAGGTGATGCAGCTACTTGGGTTACTTAAGCTGGTATAAAGTCCTAGTAGGTGATATACCTACTAGGACTTTTCAATTACCTCTTTGTGGGCTTGGAAAGATTGGTCTTGAACTTCCTTTCCCTTTATTTTCTTTCACTTAGTTTGGGCCTTAAATGAGGCCATTAGTGCAAGTCTAACTCCAGCCCATCACCATAAGTAGGCGTGTTATCTAGTTAGCTCATTTAAGTTAAGTATGTGACACACCTGCTTACTTACTAAGTCAAACAAGCACTTCCATAATTTATTCCGCTTTTAGGCCATAATCTTCTTAGTTTAACCTAATACTTATATAACTTGATCACTTTAAACCGTAGTCTCAAATTAATATTTACGATCCCAAGTTTAAATACTTCAAAATTTATATTAACTTGACCATGTTGCGCTAAGATGTATCGACAGTTCCTTAAACCTATTTTATCGTCACTAGTCATAAAAGACACCAATTTTATTTAACTATGCCATAAGGTTACATTAAGTTCCATATAAGTAAAACTAGTACACGTAGAATACGGGGCGTTACAATATGTTACTTTCTCTATTCGAAATCGTCTCAATTTTGAGAGTCAATCAAATATTTTCGTGTGTTTTAAATACTTTAAATTGTTGATTGTTGTGATTTATAGTAGTTATTGTGTCTTTTTTTATTGATTTATAGTAGTTATTGTTTCATTTTTTTATTGATTTATAGTAGTTATTGTGTCATTTTTTTAATTGTATATAATAATTTCTCTAATTGGAAGTTTGAGGAGCTTATTTTTGAATTTTCAACGTTGACCCTAAGCTCCTTAAATTCACACTTAACTTTGAGGAACTTATTTGTAATTATGAAATCTTAATCCCAAGCTCGAACTTTTTATACTTCCTTTAAATAAGTTGTCAATTATTATGATTTATAATACTTTTTACGTTATTTTTAATTTGTCCTAATTTACATGTCACTGATATAGTTTCGCGAATCAATTAATTTTTTATTATATCTTCTAAATATTTTAAATTAGTTATTGTGACTTATAGTGTTTAAAAATTTTTAAACAAATATTAGTAATTCTAGAAAAGTCGAAGGGCGAAATGGTTATTTGAGCCGGTTTGATAGAGTTTCGTGAATTAATTATTTTTTTTATCTTTTAAATATTTTAAAATTAATTATTATGATTTATACTATGTTTTTATAATTTTTAAATAATATTAATAATTCAAGAGTGAAATGGAAAATGATTATTATGGCCAAATAACTAACCCTAAGTTGCTCTCTTCTTTCTTATTAATAAGCGAAAAAATTGAACTTATTCATTAATTTTAGGGGAAAGGATAATAAATATTCCTCTGCTGTAATTTGTTGGTTAACTTTATCCTTAATTAAATTTTAGGTTAAATATATTCTTATTGTTATCAAAGTTAACAAAAATATTTTTATTTTTAATATTTTTCCTGGCAAGATGTGAGCTTACATGGCGTGATATATGACTGAGGTGGATGCCATGTGGCAGGCCACCTCACTACCAAATTTTTATTTCTTAATATTATTTAAATTATTATTCTTTTTCCCTTTATTCTTTTTTTTTCATTTAATTTTTTCTTTCTTCAACAAGAATGAACTTCTTGTTGAGTCATTGTTTCGACAATGATTTTTTTTTTTTTGGGGGGGGGGGTATGATGAGAATAATTTAAAAGATTTCGCTAGCTTCGTGCAAACTCTGTTAGATTCTTTGATGTTGGAACATTTAAAGAGCTGCAACATTCTTCTTTGTTTGTACTGAAGAAACTGGTTGCAATTGATAATAGTTCCCCTCCTTTTTTATCTAGTACCAGAAATTCCCTTTCCATTATCTTGAAATTATTTGACTTTTTTAATTGGTTTTAAAAAGTTTTGATCTTGTTAAAAAAAGAGAAAAAGGAAAATAATAATAATTTTAAATTATAAAAAATAATATCAAGAAATAAACACTTTGTCATGGTGAAAAAATATAAAAAATAAGATATCTTTATTAACTTTGAAAATAATAAAGATATATTAGATTCTAAAATTAATTAGGAAAAAAATTAATCAAGAAAATAAAATAAAAAGATATTTTTGATCCTGGGTTGTGCCTGGACACTGAGTGTTAAGGGGTGACTACGAACCCATTGAGGCACCTCAAAAAATACCAAAAATATAACGGATTACTCTGAGTTTAAGATCTAACTCTTAAAAAAAAAAAAAAAGTTGAAACAAAATCACATCTTCTTGGGAGTTGGGACCAGGGATATAACAACCAACACAAGGTCAGGATTGGCAACAAAAGCTGTGGGTCCATAATTAATTTTTAAAATTTAAAGGTGATACTCTGGTAATCTGCTATATACAGCCGTACCCTATATAGGTACAAAATAAGTTTAATCAGTGACACCATGTTGTATTGTTCAGAATATTGGTTCATCAGTAAATTATTAATTTATATATGTATCCAAACCGTGATAGAAATTTCACGATGTCACTTTTACATATGCAAAATATATCATGTATGGCATTATGTGTCGTGCATATTTGTTTCACACAAGGTATGGGTATCAGTTGGTTTGATTTATCGATTAAATTGATTTATGGAATGTCAGACTAGATCAGACCAGTATAAATATCGGATCGGACTGTATAGCGATCGATTCGAACTTAAAAAAAAATAATTTTTTATATAAATACCATTTTTTTTTATTTTCACAATAATTTTCTTAATATTTCTCCTCAAAAATCATTTCAATTGTTCACAATTAATTTCTTAATTTATTATTTAGCAATTATTAGCAACATCAAGTGATCAAATGGAAGTTTTCAACTTTCAAGTGTTCAACTGAAATTGACAATTTGGTATAATCGCTCCATCTCTAACTTTTAATTTTTGAGTTTTTTATTTGTTTATTATTTACAATTATATTATTTTTATGCTTTTAAATTTTACTATTATAATTTTTAATATGAATAAACTAAGAAAAATGGGTAAAAGTGTTAAAAATTTATGTCCCAGAAATAGCTCGAGTAATAAGAAAAACACAAGTTCCACTTTAGCTAGAGGTTCCGGTAGTACTAGAAATTATAATTGTATGCTTGCTGCTCCACCTAGTATTGCTAGTAAACCTGAACAAGAATATAAATATGGTGGGATATGGGTATGCGTGAAGTGAATTATGCCAAGTTGCAAGAAAATTATGGAATATAAGGAGATAATGAATTAGAATGAGATGCTAGAATTAGTCTTAACGAGTTTAATTATAATGATGATGATAATGATAATAATAATCATAATGATGATAATGATAATCAGAATCCCAACGCCCTGTTCCGTCAATCTGTTAATTTTGCTCCTACACCTTCTAGACCTACTAGAAAAACTATTGTTGTATGAATTTTTTTTCACGATATATCAGGAACCGAAAATCGTTAAATGTGTTATTTGTAAGAAAATATCTATGTATAAGAGGGGGATAGGGGTGGGGGGAATAATGTAGGGGGGGATGAGTATCTTGACTAATCATTGTAGAACTAAGCATAATGTAAAATGGGGCAAAACAACTGGTGTTAAGAAAGACGGATTGAATCAATGTAGATTAAATTCAAAAATCGATAAATTAATTCAAAATTTTAATAAAGCACACGACAGTTTAGAAATAGCTAAAATGATAGTTGTAGGCTATTTGTCTTTCACTTTTGCTTCTTCGGATGCATTTATTTTATATATACAAAGAATTTATAATTCAATGTTTGTCGGTATTCTAGAAGTACATGTCACTCAGATGTTTTTAGATTACACAGACAATATGCATTTTATTTAAGTACGCTATTTCTTAATCTTTCATGTAGAGTTTCTCTAACATCTGATCTTGGTCGTACTGCAAATAGAAATGATTATTTAACCATTACTTGTTACTGGATAGATAGTAAATATATAATTCAAAAACGAATTTTAGCTTTTCTATATCATGAAAATCGTAAGCATGATGCAGAATTTATTTCTGACACAATTATTAAAGTTGTTAATTATTATATTTTGAATGGTAAAATTTTATGTGTAGCTTTTGAAAATGCATCTAATAACACCGCTGCTATTGAGACGTTAAAAATATCACTTTCTCCACCAACAGGAGATATTTTTCATATTAGATATACTTGTCATATATATAATTTAATTGCTAAAGACAGTCTTTTTTTTTTAACCTATATTTTAAGATTTGTAGTAGGATTTATTCAAGGTAACAATAAAAAGATTAGGCTTAATAAAGTAAAATGTGCATAGTTTAATCTGAAACCTAGATTAATGCCTGAAAAAATAAAAATTATTCAACTTATTTATTTTTAGAAACTTGCTACAAATATAGGAAGCTCATTAGTGTTTATTTTTAATCAATTTTGCCGAGTACCTGACTATATGTTACAAAATTCGGACTCCAAACCTAATTAGAGAAGTAGAGGTATTTTTAGAAACTCTTTACAATGCTACCAACATATTTTTGTCTCAATATTATCTCATTATTTGTTCTTTTCTGCCTTAAGTAGCTGAAATATCTCTATTGTTTCTTGAATATAAAAATAAAAACAGTTTCGAAGATGCTATTGGTGCAATGTTCGAAAATTTAATTTTTTTTTTCAATTCTCCCTATTTACTTAATTGGTGCTATATTAAATCCTTCTTTAAAACAGGAAACAATGTCTGAATTTTGTACAATGATTTATACAAGTTTAGAAATTCAACCTAACGAAGAACTTATTTTGTTTGAGGCTATGGGTAATGCGAGTCAATACTTGAAATCTTTAGATGAACACTACACTACTATAGTTGATAATATCACACTAACTAATCTTACTAACCAATCTAATGAACCTTCTAATTTTGCAGAATCATCATCTTCCAAAAGGCCCGCGCATGTTATGCCTGATTTTGCTAACATCATTGTTTTTAGTAGAATACCGGCTTGCTCACTGAGAGGAGTCAGAAATGAACTAAATCTTTATTTTTTGAAGGCTACCAAGGAAATCAACCTGCTGAAATGGTAACAGGTGAAACAAGCAAGTTTTTCAGTTTTATCAGCATTAACCAAGGATGTGATGAATATTCCGATGTCAATAATTGCATGGAAGAGCGCATTCATCCAGGGACAACAACAAATTGGAGACTATCGACATTCTTTGAGAAGCCATGCAATGAATGTTCTAGTACACCTTAAAGATTGGACCTGATCAGAATGAAGAAATAAAGGATTGGCTCTAGATCAGAAGAAGAAGAAGAAATCGAAAAACTATTGTTAGTGAATCATTCAGCACAAGTAAGTCCTAGAAATGGATGTGTTGATTTTAACCATTGAAATCTTTCTCCAATCTGACCTAGCTGGCAGGCGACCCAGTTCGCGACAAAGAACAAGACAACAAGCGAGACCCAGTAGATCCTAGTGTTAATGTTGATGAATTAGATAGAATGATTAAAGAAATGTATTAAGTGTTTATTGAGTCTTTTTTATTCCGATATTTTTATCGTCCTTTATTATATAATATATATCTTTAGTATATATTTTTAGTATGCTTAATATATGTATCTCTAGTATATCTTCTATATCTTCTTCTTATTATGTTTAATATATCTTTAATATAGTATCCTTAGTATATTTTTATATTTTGACTTTAAAATATATTTGTCTTTAATATAGTATCCTTAATATATTTTTATATTTTGACTTTAAAATATATCTTTAGTATGTATATATATTTAGTATATATAGTGTATATCCCTTAGTATATTTAGACTTTAGTATATATCTTTAGTATATAGTATTATATGTAGTATTTTTTTGTGTATATCATTAGTATATAGTATATATTCTTAATATAGTTAATATGTCTTTAGTATATTGTGTATATATGTAGTATATTTTGTACATATAGTATATATATATATTCTTAGTATGTATATCTTTTGTATATAATATTCATCTTTAGTATATAGTATATACCTCTAGTATATTTTGTATATATAATATATATCCTTAATATGTATATATCTTTTAAACATAAAATACATATCTTTAGTATATAATATATATATATCTTGTATATATTCTCAATATGTTTAATATATGTTTTAGTATATATATATATATATCTTTAATATATTTAGTTTAGTATATATCTTTTGTATATAATATATATATATATATATATCTTTAGTATATAGTATTACCTCTAGTATATTTTGTGTATATCATTTGTATATATTCTTAAAATATTTAATATATTTATAATATATAATATATATATGTAGTATATTTTGTATGTATAGTATATAATATCCTTAGTGTATATATATTTTTTGTATATAATATATATATATATATCTTTAGTATATAGAATATACCTCTAGTATATTTTGTGTATCTCGTCAGTATATAGTATATATTGTTAGTATATATTTTTAATAAGTTTAATATATCTTTAGTATATAGTATATATATGTAGTATATTTTGTATGTATATTATATATATCCTTAGCGTATATATATATTTGTATATAATATATAGATATCTTTAGTATATAGTATATACCTCTAGTATATTTAGTATATATCATTAGTAGATAGTATATATCTTTAGTTTATATGTAAATATTATTAATAACTTTTGTAAACTCATACTAATTTTAAACTATATAAATCTATATTTGTATTAATTAAACGTATTTAATATTCTTTTTAAACGAAATCACTGTTAATAACGTGTCGGACTAAACACTGTTCACATGAGTCGGACCGATCGGAATCAAGCATTTCAACCGGATTGGCATGGACCGAACCGAAAAATGTCCAGGCTAATTTTTTGGGCCGGCCCGGCCAATGGACAGGTGTAACACAAAGTGCAATCAAATATTTATGCTAAACTGAAGAAGCCAAAGTTACATTTGAATATACAAGTTGCAGCTCAAAGACAAAATAAACAGAATCTTTGTTTTGTTTTTCACTTTGGATTTTGCTGTTTGGGTGTAAAAAACTTTAATTGAATAACTCATCTGTTGTTCAAGATTCTGTCATGATCAGTAAAATGCATGTGGTATTTTAGTAGTTTATTTCAGAGATGCCAATGCCAGTGAAATATGACTTGGTTTCTGGACACAAGTTGGATTATTATTGGTTTATAATTTTCCAAATGATTATTAACTTGGTGGATATAATATAGAGGTATTCCACGCATGATGTGCTAGTCTCATGTGATCATCTCTTTCCTTTTTATGTTCCGAATCACGTAAAAGTTCGATTAGCTCAGCTTTGGAATTCAGAAGTTTTTCATACGCATAACTCGAAACTGAAATCATCTCAAAAACAGAAGAAGCAGGTCTATTCGCTGCATCATCTCAAATGTTTTATTCTCTCCTGTCATTTATTTTATAAATTCAGTTTTCAATTTACATTTCCTTTCCCTCGCTGCAGCTCCCAGAAATACTACTAGAAATAGTTAAAAATGATCTTATAGCCAATTTGATTAAATTTTCAAAATTTATTTATTTTTAATTTTTTTTGTTAAAATTGCTTTTCGAGAATAATAATAATGATCATGATAATAACAACAATAATAATAATAAATAAAATAACCAGTAATTTGTACTATTTAACAGAACTTTCAAAAGCAATTGTGGATAAAAAGCTACTTTTTCAGCTTCGAAACAAAGGAAAATACGATTTTCTTTTTTAGATTTCACTTTTTGTCGAATGATACATAGCTAGTATATCAAAATAAAGCAGACACATCATACGGCCATAATCCTTGGAAAGCTACAGCGATTCATCAAAGCACGTTCTAGGATTTCATTCGAGGAAGTTGTAATTCGCTCCGCTCCGTCTACATCAAATTAAGTAATTTCATTTTACTAATTAAAAATTAAGTGAAAAACGTATAGCAATTATTTAAGATAAAATTATGTAAAAATACACACAACAAACTTACATTACTAAATATAGTCAATTTTTTGAGATGTTACTAAAATGGTGTAATGTCTATGGAATCAAAAAGTTACTTTCATCTAGGGCTATGAACAAATCGAATCAATTCAAAATTTTAAATTAATTCAAAGCAATTTAGATACTATGATTTGGATTAGGTAATTCAAATTAAATTACGAATTTAACATAATAATATTTTGTTTCTAGAATCGAATACGAGTGGATGTGTTTACCATCCAAATCGATTTGAAAAATTAAAATTTATAATTTCAATTTGACAATAGCCAAATTCGACCTGAATCGATTCGTATACAACCCTACTTTCATCCCCCATTCATCTCTCTCTCTCTCTCTCATCTTTATCTTCTTTCCTCTCTTTCTCTTAATCTTTCTTTATCATCTTTATAAATTTAATAAAAGTTATTTAGTCATGACTTGTTCCTCCATTAGAAGTAGTTCAGGAAGTTCATGAAAATCGTCCAACAGGTTGGCATCTACAAGTAACTACATATGAAATTTATGAGTTACATGATAGGTGCGTAGGAGTGAGAAATTATCAACATATTACACATCAATGAGAAAAAGAGGATTGAAGTAGTTGTAGCATAAAATTTTTGGATGTTCAATTGTAGTTGAAGCTTGATCTCTCATGAGCCCTGAATTTATGTTCTATTTAGCATTAATTTCCTAAAATTTTCAAGTCCTCAATCCTTTTCGATAGTGCTTTTATGTTGTTTGATTTCATTTTACATACAAGAGCCTTAAAAATCAAGGGAGCAAAAAGCCTAGAAAAGATGACCAAATTGAGAAAAATGTCAAAAATTTGCAAAAAGCAAAAATGCAGACTGCATACCAAGTATGGAAACCACAAAACAAGCCACCAGAATGCAAAAGCTGACAAAAAATAAAGATTAGATATGCGATCTGAGCTCCAAGAATTATAGACCAAAAACTTTGTCCGCATTGCGGAAGAGAGATCGCAAAAGAAGATCTGATCACCTAAAGAAGAGAAGATTCTGCTTACTTCTGTGGTCCAAGTCCAACTCTGCAGTCTGCATACCTGTTCTGTGACTTTATTCTATCCACTAAACACAACTATGGTGACATTTTTTTATAGTTTTTGCATTCTACTTTGATATACTCATAAATGACATATTTGAAATTTGTATAGACAGTCTTTCAGTTAGTGAATATAATTTTTTAGAGAGTTTTTATCCTTTATGGGGAGAGTACAACTTCAACTATATTTTGAACACTTTTCCTTTTTCTTCTCAATTCAATTCAATTTGCATTTGAGTGTTGAAATTTCTAGCTTAATTTGATTAATCCGGCTACTTATTTAATTGATGAGTTGGATTATTAACTACCCATCAAAGTTTAATCTTATTTTCTTAACCATGAGTGGCTAAGATTGCATAGCCATGAGTATGAAAAGATGCACATAGATTAATTGTTCGGGTGTTGTAAATCTCATCTAACTTTGAGTTGTAACTAGTGAGTTTAATGGTTTATTCGAGTAGGTGATTCATATCAATGGTTGTAACTATTGATTTACTTATCTAGTTCACATCTTGCTCGAGAGAGAATGTGTGGGACTAGGTAAGAATATTTTCAATAGGAGTTTTGGCCTAACACCTATATAAAGACCATAGCTCGAGATCGTACCGGCTACCTGAGTTAAAGATGATTGTTTATGGTCGATATGCCATGGGTTTGTGCGAATCATGGTGAAATTAAATTGTACATCTAGAGAATGCAATCTATAGCCAAGACCTAGACTACCTACTAAAAGCCCATAATTTCTAGATGATATTTGAGACCCCAAGTGACTTAACTTACCTTGGTCCTTATGCTTGATTCTTGAGGAGAGGTGATGGCATGAAGATACTATTGAAAGTTTGTGTTTTTTTATTTTCTACCAACCGAAATGGTAAGGATCACTCAAATTTGTGCTTGAAGTCTGTGCTTTCTAGTGTAACAAATGGTTTGAAATATTAGGATACATGTAATTGAATTGTGGTTGTCATACCTCTATGCCAAAACTCCCATGACCCTTATTTTCGTGGAATATGATTTAGCATCGTAAAATGGGTCATTGGTGAATGAAATATTGTGAATTGATAAAAAGTATTCTCATTTAAGAGTATGCTTATTTTTAGAGTTGAACACATGATTGATTGTGATTCAATGTGTGTTTATTGGTTGGTGCTGTATAATTGAGTTGGACTGATTAATTTGTGAATGAAATGCCCGAGTTGTCTAATTTCTGAGTGTGATTTTGAGTCATAATGCTTGAGGGAAGTGAAGAGGGGAAGCCTGAGTACCCTAAATGTTTGGTTTTGAATGCTACATGTTTTTACTTTAATTAGATCCATTTGATTCAGTTTTGGCATAACTAGACTTTTACTAATGATGGACTGAGTGATGAATATCTTAATAAAAAGAGGCCATTTTAGTTAGTTTAGAAATCCTTAGCATGATTAGGATGGGTATCGGATGCATTTTGATATAAAAGGTGTTAATCATGGTTAGGGATCACTTTTGTAAGTCGCATGATTAGAATGTGGATCACAAAGTGAGTCCTCACATCGCTAAAGTAACAATACATGGGGAGGAGTGAAAATTCATGTTTGCATGTAAGTTGTGTAAGCCCTATAACTTCTATATGGATCACATAATAAAACACAAAAGTGAATTTTCAAGTCTACGTACATTAGATACTCGGTGGCCCTACTTTATGATCATAACTCGATTTGTGTACCGTAAAATAAGGAATGCATACTTTGTACTAATTACTTTATATTATGTCTCTCTAATCCCGAGTCCCTATCTTGATTAAAATAATTGCACTAATATTTTTGATACATAAATGCCTCGCTAAAAGCAAATCACTAAAAAACTTAAAGCTCCAAGGGAGACTATTAGTTCTAGCCTAACAAGACCACTATAATTTTGATGTTGTGGAGTTCTATCAGTAGAAGAAGAGAGAGTTTGAGGAGAAAGAAGAAGAAAGGAAAGGAAAAAGACAAAAAACTAAAATTGGGCCATCTAGGCTAGGGAATTCTAGTTACCAACCTCAGAAGGGGCCATTTGAACAAGTTTTGATGTATTGAAGGTTATTTGATATCTAGTTGTAGCTCTTCCCTAAGGACTCGGAGAATCACCGATAGGACCCACTTCATACTTACCAGAGAAGAATAGAAATGACACCTGGAGATGTAGAAGAAGAAAAACACGTGGATTAGTAAGTAGTAAAGGCTTTACATACCACTGAGGACACCTATGAGAAAATATCAGATTCCATCTCAATCTATAAAAGAAACTTAGAATAAAAAGAGGAAGAATGAGAAGAGGGATACATTCTTAGTCAAAATATGGAGATCAGTGAAGACTGTCTTTATATGAGGACATCCTGACAAAGTTGTCTCGACAAATGATGAGGAAAACCATGATGAGTACTCCTTTATTTCACAAAATGAAGGAGTTGGAGACCATGAAGATGATGCCCATTCCTCCACTAATTGACTATTTGGTTGGATCTATAATTTGCTAGTTTGACGCAAACCTTAAGGAATTTTTAGTTATTGTAACTAAAAATTTTAACCTTGATATTTCTTTTGTCGTAATTGATTTGGGTCCATGATGGGTATAGAGGTTTTTTTATTGATATTTGTGCTAGGGATTTGATGGATATTTCATACTATTTATAACCTTAGCAAGGTGCATTTTTTGGAACACCCCACTCCATAAGCACTTCTTGTATATATATTTTGGATGTGTTTTATTATATTTAATTTTATTTTGATTTTGGTAGTATAACTTATTATATTGTTAGATCCCTTTTGGGTTTTCTTTGCCTAGGTTATCTTTTAAGGGTGTACGAATGACTTTTCTGGTACTCTTGTTTAGATTCATGCATGTGGTTGTCTTGATTTGAAAACTGATACCCCTTTTAAAAAATTAAGCATGTATTTTTGAAAAATTGGATTTCAATTAATTAAAATAATCTTTATTACGAATGCATGCATTTTCATTATTTAGGATAACTCATATTATGAAAGTAGTTCTTAATTAGAATTTGGGGCGTGTGTGGTGATTGTGCCATTGTGTTGTAAGGTTTGATATGATTAAATATTTTTTTGCTATCTAGAACTTGCCCCCTTGTTCCTTTATTGATAATTAGAGAGTTAGAAATTTGGGGAGATGATCTTAGGCCACCAATTGATTGAAACCCCCCTCAAAAGCCTAGCCTAATTACATGGGAGTGAGAAAACTTTCTTTACCCAGTTTGAGACTTAGCCTTATTCGTTGATCAACCATATTATAGACCAAGAATTGTTTTTAAAAGCTACCTATCTTTTAAACCAATATTTTTGGAAGAGCATACAACTTAGGCTAAAAGACTAAGTTGGGGGTGAGACAATTATTTGATAAAGAGAAAATTAGTGTATGTGGAAGTGAAAAAAAAAGTTAAGGATCCTGTCTATTCACTACTAGAATTTAGAGTTTGTATCGCTTCCAATTATTCTTTGAAAGAATTAAAAAGAAACCACCCCAAAAATTTATTGTTTGTATAGATTTTATGCTTTGAATAGTAGAGCAAAATAGAAAGACATAGTGAAAGAAAAAGGGCTCAGTGCACAAGTGGCTTGGGCTAATGGTGTGAAGAGAAAAAAGAAGGTGATGATTTATGATTGGTGCACTTCTAAAAGGTATAGTAACTTGAACCAATTGTTTTGACCTTTCTATACCCTTCATTCAATTCCCTTATTTGAGGTTGCCAGTATATTGCCATAAATGTTACATTCTATTATCTCTTATTAGATGAGCATGGATTCACGTACGTTCTTCCCTCTTGTTTCCTGAATATGATATTACAGGTTGAATAAAGTCATTTTTAATTCTTAATCGAGCATCCATAAATGGCGGTGATTGAAAATAAGAGCAATACTATAGTGTGGTAAGTGCAATACTTGATCTACTTCTGAGTATGAGTGTCATTGCCTATATTTCATGTTTTGAATTTGATCTTAATATGTGTAATGGGATGTTCTTTCCTTGTGAGGGCACGTTTGATGAATATAACTTGTGCATGGAGATCTTTAATCGATGCATGTCAGCATGTCTATGATTTGACAGCATTCAACCATTGTTTAAAGCATGCTAATACATGAGTTAATTGTTTGATGATATAGGTATCCTTATTTTTATTTCCAATTAAGGGGGAGGAAAAAGTGATAGCCTCATGTTTGCTAGCTTGCATTAAGTACTAGATTTAGTCATTGATCCTTTGATAATTGATATGTTTCTTGAGGATGTTATGCCCAGAGACTACCCCTGGGCGAGACCGCGTACTTGGATCCCAAACTTTGGCATACATACATAAGCACCACTTAAACAATAAATTTTAGAACCAAAGGAGTACATTATCCATTCTGAAATAAAAGAGTTAATGGAACATAAAGTGTGGGCCTGAAGGATAACATAGTAATACTACATTTTGTCCAAAAGCCTCTAACATAAGAAACACCTACGCCGGTACAAGGCCCTCGACTGACCTAAACTAAGATGAAAGATATAAGGAATTTAATACTTTTGGAGACCTCAAAGTGAGGAGGACTCACCACTATTTATCTTGTGGTAGGAAACTCTTAACTACAAACCAGAGAATAATCACCTGTATCTACATCATATGAAAAATGTAGGCAATATAAGTATGCAACTAGTACAGGAAGAGTACTAAGTATCTAGGAATGTAGTAAATAAATACAAAATCATGCTTAAAATCGAACGATGATAAAGTCATTTTAAGTAAGAATTTACAATATTAGACCACAGTGAAAACATAAGGCAAAAATTAGAAGATACTTCTGAAACATGTAACTCCAAAATCTATTGAGACTGACAAGTACAAACTCATTTCATAAGAAGGTAACACATATGACTTAACTTCTTTAGGTGGGAGTTTATTTTAACTTACAGTAAACCATGTGATCTACAGACAGTTCAGTGTGCTTCCCTTACACTAAAAAA
>JBDJHY011050194.1:0-14196 GCA_039654485.1 Withania somnifera
TTACTATATTCCATTTGTTTGTTCCTTGTGATGGTACACTTCTAATTCATTGGTGTTACTTGTTGGCATACAACTTTGTTCATGCATATATTTGGCCTATCCATAAAGGTATAAATTTTATGGATTTGATTGATATGTATGCTCCATGCATATATTTGGACTTTCCATAAAGGTAAAATTTGATGGATTTGATTGATGTGTATGCGTCAATGGTGTGGTTGTTTTACCAGTTTGACCACGAAATCTATTATGAGCAAGATGATTGTACTTTGTTGAAGTTCCCTCTCTTCGAGATTTGTGTTGACCAAGTGTCTCAGGATATGACTCGGAACTTGTTTCCCTTGATTGTAGTGATAGGTTGGTTAACCATTATGTGTTTCCTTTCCTTCCCTACTTTGATGCTTCTCTTTTTTTTGAATGAGAGTGCTTTCTTGTGTTTGGTTTTATTTTTGCTAACCCGTGTTCTAACCCTCATGCAATGAGGAAAGTTCGGTTGCATGTTTTCTGTTGTCTTGTAGGTCATTCCTTGGATTTGAGTAAAAATTCTTTTCAAGAAATGGAGGATGATATTATATCGGATATCACCGATCGTGCTATACCAATACTTCAAGGTCTATCCACGAGGATAAAGCTATGGATTCTATGGATGCGCTACATGAATCCTTAAAGTACAGAATCGATAGCTAAAGGAGGTAAAAAGGAGTATGGAGAATCTCTTGGGAATCTTCAGAACACAATTGGAGCTTGAAATGGGTCAATTTGAAATTATGGTTCACTTTAGGGCCTAAGTATCATAATGGAAACTTATACTCTATAAATAACTATTCTTTCAAATTGATAGGTGACTCTATTGAGACCATATTAAATTAAGAAGATTGTTCTTTGTAAAGCCTTTGGCTTAGTATCTTTCAAGCTTGTAGTTAGAGTTAGTGGGAGGATTCCCAACGTAGGTCGATATTCGTAGCTAGTAGACATCATGAGTATATCAATTGTCTATTGGTGTTAAGCGTTAGGAGTGCATGTATCTTCTAATTGCTTTTGAACTTGGTTACTTGAATTGGTCATCAAGTTATCGCTATTGTGGGTCTATCGATAGTGTTGATTTGTTGGTTGATTTATCTGGATTCTTTAATTTCTCATGAATTTGAAGAACTCACATATCTTCATCTCATCCTTTTCATTTTTGTTTTCCTTTGTTTTGAACCCCAAGGTTTGACCGTTATCATTATAGCGCCAATACAAAGGAACGACGCGACCTATACTGCTAGTACAAGGGCATGACCCACCCATTTTAGTTTGTTTTTCCTTGGGTATTTTTATAATTTCCCACCTATTAATTAATTTAAATTCTGAGTTTTGCACTAAAAAATACAAGATATTTAAGCCCCAACACTTATTCCAATTCATACTACACTTAATCAAATTAAAGCAAGATTTTCTCTTACATTCTGTCAAGAGAGAAGGATTTTGTTCTTTTAGAAGTTCATCTTGTAGCAGTAAATTCATCAACTTTTCCATTAAATTTATTCAAATTAGGTAAGTGGGCTTTCAACAAGGACTCCTTTCATCCTTGTACCCCAAAATCCTTTTCTAAATAAGGTTTTGAAGATGTAGAAGCATGTTATGGTTCTTGTTTAATTCTATATACTATGATTCTCAGAAGTGATGATTTACTTGATTTTTGATTTATAATTGAGATGTTTTACAAGATGATTATCTAATTGTAAGGTCCTCATGAGTTATCATTATTTTCAAATTGAAAGAAAATAAAGAAAGAGTGTTTGAAGTATGAATTGAGCATTATTTTCATGGTTTATTCTTAAAACTTGAATAGAGCATTGAAGGATCATAATTACTTGAGTTTTAAATGGTTTTGAGTTTGAACATGAAACACATCTAAATTGACTAATTTAAGCAAATTGAGAGTTTTAATGGTGATTTTATCTTTATTCACAAACAGAGAGTAAACTGATGAAGTGTCAAAATGATATTTTGATAGAGTGTTAACTGATTGATGTTTTAAATGATGTTTTGGGCTTGTGGTTCTATTAAAGGTATTCCACTAATTAAGAGTGGTGATTCATATTCTGACTTACCTTTCCATTGAGGGTGTTACATTAAGTTAAGAGTGTTTAGTGTTGATATTTTATGGGAGCAATATTATCGTCGAGGTTGGGCATGAGTTCCCAATACCCTGCTTAGATAGCATGGGGTATTATTTTGGAAAGTAGGTATGTATAGAGTGTCTTTGCAGATCCACTATTAGAGAGTGTCTTATCCTGTAGTGGGGTATGAGAGCCCCTACACATAGGGTAATATGTGGATTTTATAGCTATATGTTTTGAGGTATGTCAGTTATAAAAATTCCCGAAGTGAAGTAAAATTGAATGTCTTGAAAGAAAGAGAGAGGAAGTATGTTTTAAACTAAGTGTTTATCTTTTGTTAAAAATGAAAGTGTTGAACTATTTTAACCGAGTTTACTTGAGATATCAGCTTTCTAACTATTTTCATGATAAACTTATAAATTACTTATTTGAGTTAGAGCCGAAGTTGAGATTTACTGTCATATATTGTATAGTGCTTATAATTATACTGTATAGCTTATTTTATACCTACTCACTTACTCACTATGTATTTGTGTGCTGATTCTACTCTTTCTTCACATGTTTAACCCCAATGAAGATATTTCCAACCATTCAGACATTTTTAGGTTTACACTACTTGCATTCCTAGAAGATTATTAGATTGGTGAGTCCTCATAGAGTTCTAGGGAAAGCTATAGACTTTTGATTATTTTTATTTATATGGAGTTGATACTTTAGTTTATTTACTAGTTTTTTTTATTTTAAGACTAGCTAGTAAAGTTTTGTGCTAGTAGTTCATTATTTCACTAGTAGAGGCTTTCAGCTTGAGATGTATGGTTTGAGACTTGAGTTTACCTATTAATTTTGATACTATTTATTTATTATTGTAAAATGCCCATTAAATTTATGATATTTATCGATATGTCTTCCGCCGAGTGATGTGAGTAGAGCTTTGCATGGTACAAGTGGTTCTTCCGAGGTTGTTAGGGCAACTTAGTAGCTAAGGGTGCATGTCATGCTTAGGGATGAGATCCTGGGCATGCCAGTTTCAAATTGTTTTATTCGATATATACTTGTTATGTCAAGCATAAAGTACCTGCAATTATGTTTCTAATTAACCTATAAAGATTTCCTGAATTAGAGATGAACTCAAGAACCCTTATTATGGTGGTTTAACTTAAAGGTGTATGGTTTTCGTGATTTCCTGCTCATTTTAGTTAATTTGAACTCATGAAAAAGAACATTCCTAAGTGTAAAAAATTTTGTAAGACAATTCAGTTTACAAGTTTTCAAGAGTGTAAGTTACATTTATATGTTACAGTTTTTGGGAGGATTATATCACACTAAGGGGAAAATGGATTTCAAGTACCTAATTTTCAAAAAAGATTACAAGTAGCTTAAAAACAAATCCAACTTGTACGCCTTAATGGCACAATATTGAAGAGGCTTAAAAAGATAACTGACATATATATCAATTTGGTCAAGTAGAGAAGAGAAACTCCCACATGTTCCTATATCATTTGTTATATTTCATCTGTCACTTGTATCAATGATTTGTTAGTAAATATTTCAGAAAGTGTGATTTGGTCATATTATCATGATATGAATGTCATCTTAAGTATGATTATGAAACTCTGAGTCTCAAAATATTAATTATGATCCTTAAAGTCAGTCTCAGTTCTTTTAGCTAATAATGTAATCATTATTATTGTTATTATATGTATATGTTCCTGTGTACTAGTATATTTGATATACTAACCGTGTTTGTGCCCATATTTAAACATTTATATTTCAGAGTACAGGGATAGTGATCCAGTTTTGAGGTATTTCGTAACTTTCGAATACTAGCGAAAGTGGAGATTCCCTATCTTCCAGGGACATGTTTATGACTTTAGTGCTAGAGTTGTTGTTTTTCATTTATTTTTTTCTATTCAATTAAAGTTGCTAGGGTCCTATCCCTTCACTCTCCAGATAGTTATATTAGAGGATTTTCAGGCATAAGACTTAATTTAGTTCATGTTTTCTTAACCATATGTTTTGGCTTATAACTTGATTTACTAATATATTTCATCATCTATCTCAAATAGTTTAGCCCATCACACTTTACTTCCTCACATGTTTATTTCATGATTTAGAGTGTATAGATGATCCAAGGGTTATATCAGGGTCATGTATGACTCTCGATTACCACGTTACATCTAGGGGTATTCTCGGGGTGTGAGAGGAGGATTATTTATCACTAGTGGATGTTGGATAGACTATTGAATCCCAAAACTACATTGCAAGTGTATGTACGACATCAACCCAATAGCCTTATCCCAACTAGTTATATCCTGAGTGTCTCTATTGATCAATTCATATGACATGTAACCTCTTTACACCGACAAGGCATAGGAAAACACTCCCAATATGGAGTTATTACGTTCGACATCATGATATCACATGGTGTTTGTTGGTTAGAAAATAAATCCCACTTGTTCATGAGTTAACTATTATTATGATGTTTATGTAACAAAAGAAGGATTTTACGCTAATATACTCTCCGAATGAAACCCTGTTTTCACAATACTTGATATGATTTCCCATTTTGAATTTCCTATTAAGTTGTCTATATATATGTCTATATATATTTCATACCAATATATTTCAAGTATTGATTATATCTTGAATGACATCTTTTCATGATATAGATCTAGGTACTTGGGGTTAGACTTAGCTATCAAATGTTTGATAACTTCTGGGGTTTGATTGTGGCATGTCCTCATCTTCTGAGGGAATTTACAGAAGGTGATATTACATTCTAAATTTTTTTATGTTAGTTTCAGTATTTAGAGTTAGATGGGGCTTTATCTCAGCAACTTATCAGACATGTTTTAGAGGTTTTCAGATAGTAGACTCAGCATTCGATTTTATTTTTTGGGTCCATTGACCTTATACATTGTTTTCTTAGATTTTCTTTTAGAGTATGTATGTCTAAGGTTAATGAGTACCCTCTGAACTTTACTGATAAAGTTTTTAATATTTTCAGAGTGATGCATGTCGATTCTATTAAAGGAGTTGAAATTTTTTCCCACCATCTGAAGGATATGGCATATTGGTAGTATGCACATTTGGAGACAGAGGTGAGAATGTTGCATCAACTAAGTGGAATGATTTTAAAGATGCCTTCCTTGGACATTTATTTTCCCTCAAGAGGAGAGAAGCTAAGGCTAATAAGTTTAGAAACCTGAAGAAATACTCTCTGAGCAGGAGGGAATATGGTTTGAAATTCAACCAGTTTGCTAGGGATTCACCAGATATGGCCTATGACATTAGGGTCAAAATGAGGAGGTTTGTGGAAAGATCCTCTAAGTTAGTAGGGAAGGAGTGTAAAGTATCCCTGTTGCTCCGTGATATGGACATCTTCAATATCATAGTTTATTCTTATGGAGGTCAAATATATAAGTTGAAGGAAAGTGAATAATATCATAGTAAGATGGATAAGACAACAAATAGGAGTTTAGTCATCTAAGGATTGAGAATTAGTCATTCTTCCTTAAAAGTTAATCTCGACCAGTTCAGTCGTCAGCCAGTGCACTATCCCACAAGTCTATAAATTATTAAAATTTTAGAGAAACTATTTATGTATCAAGGTAGTATTGTAAGGGGACCCTCACACCCTTATTGTAACATGTGTGAAAGTACTACACAGGAGAGTGGTTTCTTGGGACATATGGGTGCTTTTGATGAGATATGGACTATCACATGTTGAGGGATTTCCCTTCTTTTAGGAGAGGAAATAGGGTAGCCTATGTAGTCTACCTTATCAACATCTCCAATGGATTTTTATAATGTACAAAAGGGTGACACTTCTATCACTAAACGTAGTTAGCACCAGAACATCTTGTATACTCTCGGGACTCATTAGGATCAATACAATTACCAAATATTATAATCCGTATATTGCGAGTTTAGTCTCATGATGTATATGCATAACTAGATCTATGGTGTACCTTGTCATTTATAGTTTTTTTTTTTTTTGACAATAAATTTGGAGTTGGTCATGAAAATCTCATAGATCCCTTCACTGTCTCAATACCAATTTGTGATTTAGTTATTGCAAAAAAAATTTACAAAAACTATACAGTCTCTTTCCTTTATAATCACCTCAACTGATCTAGTGGAGTTAGACATGCTAAACTTTGATGTTATTCTCGACAAGGACTGATTGAATTCATGTAATGAAATAGTTGATTATAGTACCAGAATTGCCAAACTTTAGTCTTCTAATGAACCACTCCTATAATGGAATGGTAGTCTAATCATACTGAAAAGTTATTTCATTTCTTACCTTAAGACCAGGAGGATTATTTGAAAGTGTTGCGATTAACATGTATTATGAGTTAAGAATTATGAACCTGATACCCCCAGTCTCTAGTCAGTTTTAGTTGTCCATAACAGGGAGATTGACTTTGGGATAAATATTTTTTTTAATATTCACCCAATATTTATCCCTACACATAGAATGGGCCAGTCAAGATGAATGAGGTAAAGGAACAATTAAAAGATCTTGTAGATAAAGGTTTTATCATACCCAATGTTGTTGGTGCTCTTGTTTCGATAAATAAAAACAATAAAGAGTTTTCAAAGAGGTTTTATGAAAGTCTGCTGCTCATTAAATTGCTCAATCAATACTCTATTTTGAATAAAATTGAATTAAAGTCTCCATAAAGATCTAAGAAAGTCACTAGGATCGAAGTGGAAACAATTTAAGATAATTGAAAAAAGAGATGATTCAAATGAGGTCACATATGAAACCTCTTTACATCAAATAGGTTAACACCTACTCACAAATGGAGTGTGCAGATGTACTAAAGAAATGATTCTATTAGCACATAATCTAAAATCTTATAAGTAATTGCTTTGTTAATTTTAATAATCAATTGCCCCTGGGTTGTAATTTCTAGTTCTCACATCTATATAAGGGACTAGTCTTCAAGAGGAGAAGCATGCTCTATCAGTCCTTAAACTATTTTTTTCTTTTCTTTACTTTTAACAAGCATTGTATCACTTAGTGTATACCAGTGTAGACAAAAATAAAAGGGGGCAAAAACTCGATTGAGGCATAACATCAAATTAGAGTTTTTACTGGGCTCCTAACAGACTCAGTATCCATTCTGGTCAAAATGAGTTAAAAAAAACTCAAAAATATCCTTGTTTGTTTGCTGAGCTCTTAGCAGACTTAAAAGTTTGTGTGTTCATTGAGCTTAATAGACTTAGCAGGTTATGTGTACATTGAGCTCGTAACAAACTCAGTAGTTTATTGTGTGTTCATTGATATTGTAACAGGCTTAGCTAAGTGAGGCTAGGTTCTTTTATACTCTTAGCATTTTGAGATTGAGTTCTTAATTAGACTCTATTACTTGTGTAAAAGGTTGTAATAATACTCAGTAGAGGATTGAGCAAAATAGTTTAACCCTCTTGCAACCCAAGGGGACTGGATTAAGGCTTATTTTGAGCCCTAATCAAAATAAAAATATTATGTGCATATTTCCCTTTCTCACTGTTCTTATTTTGTTTATTCTTTAAACTAAAGTAGGAGTCCACTGTATTTTCCATATAGTCGACTAAGGTAAAAGAAAAATTTCAATCACATCCCCTCTTGCACTTTCACGTTTGTCCACATGGGTTGTTCTCTTCATGCATAAGAAAGACAGTTCTCTCATAATATGTATAGACTATTGCCAATTGAACAAGATTGTCATCAAGGATAAATATACTATCCCTAGAATTGGTAAACTATTTGACCAACTTCAAGGTGCCAATTTTTTTCCAAGATAGATCTCAAATCATGGTATCATCAACTTAAATTCAATGAATACGAAATGCCAGAGATATATTTCAAAACTTCATATAGTTTCTTCCAATTCGTAGTTATGTCTTTTGTTCTAATGAATGCTCTTGCAACTTTCATGGACCTCATAAATAATGTATTCAAGAAGTACCTGGACATGTTCATGATTTTCTTCATATACAAAGTTCTTATTTACTAGAAAATCTAGAAGGAGAATGTACACCACTTGATAATTGTGTACATACCCTTCAAGAACAACAATTATGAACTTTGGATAAAGTTAATTACTTTTCTTAGACCTATAATTCTAGTGAGGGTATTTAGGTAGACTCTTAGAATATTGAGGTAGTGAAGAATTGGCCTACACCCATTTCTCATTCAGATAGTTGGGGTTTCCTGGGTTTAGGCGTTTATTATAGGATATTTGTTGAAGGTTTTTTATCCATTATTGCCTCGTTGACCATATTAAAATAGAAAAAGGTATAGTTCCAGTGGTCCAATAGTTATGAAAAGAGTTTTAAGGAACTGAAGACTCGACTGACTTGTTCCCTAGCATTGACCTTTCCAGAGGGCATAAGTTGACTTGTCGTGTATTTTGATGCTTCCCAATTCAAATCAAGTTGTTTTTTGAAGAAGAATTGTACGTTTGTTCCATACACCTCCTAATAAGATAAGACTCATGATAAGAATTTCCTAACTCATGACCTCGAGATTTTGGTTTGCAAATCTCGTGACATTATCTATATAACGTCCATGTTGATATGTTCATAGAACATGAGAGATTGCAATATGGATTCATCTAGAAGGAGTTGAACCTTTATCAAAGGAGATGTCTTGATCTCTTAAGATACTATGATATGAGTTTGCTATACCATCCAAGTATAAAGAACGTTGTTAAGATGGTCTTAGTAGACTATCCATGGAAGCATGACCATTTTGAATAAGGTAAGAAGGAGTTAGTTAGAGACGTGCACATATATGTATAGTTGGCATTCGTCTTGTTGATTCAGATGATGGCGGTTTGATAATTTAGACTTCTTAAGAGCTCTTGTTAGTTGGAGAAGTGAAGGAAATCAAGATAGTAATCTAGTATTGCACCAATTTAAGGGTGTGATTCATATGTAGATGGGTGAGGTTTTCTCCCAAGGGGGAGATGATGTGCTTCATTATCAAGGCAACTATTTGTCCCAAATATAAATGAATTGAGAGAAAATATACTAGTAGAGGCTCACAGATCCAGGTATTCGATTCATACAGGCTCCACCAAGATGTATGGAGACTTGTGAGAGGTCTCATGGAGGAACGATATAAAGCTGGACATAACTGATATTATAGCTAAGTGTATGAACTATCAGCAGGTTAATGTTAAGAACCAGAGACTAGGACATATGAATCAGGATTTCACCACCCTTTCTTGTAAATGAAAAGTGATTAATATGGAATTCAACACAGGTTTACCTCACATTCACAGCCACATGATTTATTTGATAATTGTGGACTAGATGACCAAATCAGCCCACTTCTTGCAGTTAGATCTACATCTTCACGTCAGGATTATGCCAGATTCTACATCCAGGAGATCATTAGGTAACATGGTGTTCCTCTATCCATCATTTTAGATAAAGGTACCTAATTAACCTCTTGTGTTGGAAGTTCTTCTACAAAGGTCTACACACTCGAGTGAACCTTAATACAAAATTTCATTCTTAGAAAAATGACCAGGTAGAAAAGAATATTCATACTTTAGAGGAAATTTTAAGGTCCTACATCACTGACTTCAATGTTAATTGGGATGGTCATTTGCCTTTGATTAAGTTTCCCTATAATAATAGTTACCATTCTAGCACAAGATGGACCCATTTGATCCTCTTTGTGGACAGAGATATAGCTTCCATAAAATGGTTTGAGGTTGGTGAGGTTGATTTGATAGGTCCAAACTCGATTAATGAGGCCATGCAGAAAATCTAGCTTATTGGAAAGAGATTAAAAATGTCATATAGTCATTAGAAATCATATGCATATGTAAGGATAAGATATTTAGATTTTTAAGTTGATGACTAAGAATTATTGAAGCTCTTACTCATGAAAAGGGTGATGTGGTTTGGCAAGAAGGGGAATGTCAGGCCTCACATCTCGTTCAGATGGATAGGAACCCGTAACCATAAAGGCCTGAGACAACAAACCTTTAATCCTACATTGCTCATACTAGCTATGATAATAAACATTTTTACCCCATATAGATATAATAGACCAATAGAAACAGGCCATATAGACAAGCCCAAAACGATATACACAAAATCCTGGTCATTAGGGCGACAATGTCTAAAACGAAACATTGACACACTTTGGTATAAAAATCCTCTCAAACACATATAAAATAAGTTAAGGTTGGGAAAATATCCCTCATTACTCTTAACTAAGATACACTACAAAAACATATACTACAAACTTGGAAAGCCTCGAATCAACTTGGAGCTCACCAATAGCTACTTGGTGTCCTGGATCTTAGAGGTTTACTAACTAAAGTACCTATGCCTATGGCATGAAATGCAGGTCCCCCATAAGGGATGTTACTACAAAATAATGTATTAAATTGTAAGGCGTAAAGTAGCTTCATGTAAGACAAGACCTCAAATAAAAATAGTAAAATATATGAATAAGGATAATAAACCACCTTTGCTTATATTTGTAGAACCATATACATTACAATCTTTTCTTTTCTTTACTTCTTCTTACTTTAAAAAATTTATAAGGCATATGATGAAACTGACCAACTGGTTAATGGTAAAATAGGATAACCCATGCTAGGTATTGTAACCCCTGGATACAGTTCTCATAAATAAAAAATTTGGGATCTACCTATGGTAGGATTTCCTTTCACCCTTGAGATACCACATGTAATATATATATATAGGGATTGACCATCCTAGGTGTGTTTTCCCTTGGGATACCACCTATAAATACATAGCTTAACTTTAGACAATTTCTCTAATCTTTGAGATTATTGTTTGGTGGTCATTATATTATTGGACTATGGGATGATAGACTACTAGTAAGAGACCTGTAAAGTAGACACTCGGGGCATGGACAATAATGTTGGACCAGGTTGTAGCAAATAAATGATACTTAGGAACTTGAATAGCACAATGGACCTTATTTGACTATGAAGAGGTTTGACGAAGCTTGTCGTAACAAGCACTCTTCTCATACTAATAGTTGGAAGAGTAAACAAGAAGATTTGTCAATGAAAATATGTGGAAGTACTTTAAAACACTAAGGAGTGGGGAAAAGATAATTAGCTATATTGGGATTTTATGCTTCCATTATGTGTCATTTGGTATGAAAAGCTAAGAAGAACACTTAGGAAGCGTACTTTATAACACAACTATTTTTTTCATGCCAACGAAAATGGATTCAAGTCCCTGTTGTGCGAATCTGATCCTATCCTAAGTTAACTTCCTTCCTTTTAAATTTTAATCTAAAATAAATTAAGTGGTAAAACTAGTATTTGTAGCTAATCAATAAATTTGGGCTATTCATATCTGCCAAAATAGTGGCCGGAAAGTAGGCATTAATTTATCAAAGTGAGGATGTTCTTTCAACCCCTTCTCCCCTCATTAAATTTGTACACCTTATAGATTCATATAAACCATTTTGGCTCTATAACACACCCAAAATAGTATACAAAGAAAATGGTTAGCAAGCTCACTCAACATTCAATTTATTGGTCTATCACTATGCCCTCCTTCCATAGTTCACTATAAACCACTCATTTACTTTCCTAATACCAACCAATATGTCCCCGAAACACACACATAAAACAACCTCTAAAGTAGTCCTAAACATCCTTGATCATAGAAACACAATATTGAACTAATCATTCCATTAGTTCTTAATAGAATACATAAAAAATTCTCCTTTCAAACTTGTATTGAAGAAGGAGCAAAAAAGGCCAGCAACCTTACCTTAATTTTCTGGAATTTAACCTCTAATCTTGCACTTCCTTCTAGATCTTGAATTATTCTTCAAAGTTAAACAACAGAAGATCATAGGTCCTTTTAATAATCAAGAGACATGGGGTACCCCACATGAAGGACTGGTTTATAAGTTTCAACTTAACAAACGTAGTTCCTAGTTTCCCATAGAAGAAATAAGCTAAAACCATAAGTATTTCACTTACCTTGGCTTGCAAATATGAGGGTTTCTTCAAGAACCCTGGGAGGAGAAATGAGGCTATTGTTTTAGGATTTTAGAAGGAGAGAAAGCTTGAGAGAATGTTTTTCTTTAGTTAAAATGAATGAAAAATTGTCTCCTTCATTGATCTTATAAGCCTCCTAATTGACCTCCTTATTTATCACCACATTCAGCTACAATTTGGTAAAATTTTCTCCAAGTAGGTGAAGCACCTAATTTCCATTTAAGATGCTCAAAAGGTTAAGTAAGTAATTCACTTACTTTCTCAATAATTGCCTAAAATGGGCCTCCCCTCTATTGAGCTTTGGGGGAAGATTTTCTTAATGTTTCGGATGCGTATTCTTCTATTATTCCTTTACTTAGTTGGGAATTAACCTAGTTCATTAATATAGGCCCAAATATAGTCCAAGGAAGTCCATTAACATAGGGCCTCAATCCGTTTCATTAAACTTGGTTCATATAGCTCAAGTAGGTGATGCACCAACTAGCTTAATTAGGTCCAACAAGTAGCTTAGTAATTTATTCTATTTATTTGGTATTAATCCCCTTTAAGTTAATTAAACACCTGCACATACCTTTACATTATAAACCTTAAGTTCAACTACCACCTTGCTACTCCGAGTTTAAATAATCCCATCGATGACAACTCGATCATGTCACATTGATAAGTATGGATAGTATGCATAGTATTTTCTTAAGAAAGTGAGTCCATGACCTACACCACAAGGTCAAAAATTGTGCTATATAAAGAGAACTAGCACATGTAGAATATGAGGTGTTATAGCAAAGCTCTATCCCCGATATATACGAGCTGGATATTATAGAAGAATTAGAATCTATTCATCCAGTATTTCATGTGTCCCCATTGAAGAAATGCATTATAGATACATCAATAGTAGTGTCATCGGTAGAATAGGGGTAAAGAGAAGTTTGACTTATGAGAAAGTCCCATTTGATATACTAGACAAACAGGTTTGCGAACTCAAAAATAAGAAAATTGCATTAGTTAAAGTTATATGGAGAAATCAATTATAAATAACCAAATTTATTCCCTCATTGCATCGACATAGCATGAGGTAGCTAATTCTTCCCCTTAGTTAATCTTTTCTGTTTTCATGATTTAATGTTAGCCCATTTATGATTCCTATTTATGTGCATTCGTGACATGTATGTTCATCCATACTTACCCTCAGTTTACTGAAATATTGTAGGCATGCTCAGCCTCATACTCAGTTTAATCATTTCTATTACATTGATTACTATTAAACCTAGCTCTAGTCTTCATTCGAGGAGGAATGACACAGGATGAGATATTATAATGCCCCTTACATATACCAAGTTCATTCCTAGGGTTAACTAAAAAAAATTAAATTTTAGTGATCAAGAGAGGCTCCACGAGCAGTGATCAAGTCCATAATCCATGGAACTTGTTATGGAACCAGCCCCATATGCCATACTTGCACAAGTAGGTTTAGGACCCAAACCAGTACATGTTTTGTACTGTGACAGTTAGAGCTAATTCCAGAGGTACCCCTTTTTCCCAAGAATAATAAGTGATAGGAAGAGTTATGGTTTAAAACTATGACCTATCGACTGACTCATGGAACTTTTTCTTGAACCTAGCATAAGACTGTCAAAACCACAACTTGTGCCATGAGTCATCCGCTCTGTCGAAGGCCACTTTATTTTTAACTTCATTTCTTGAGGGACAATTTGGTCTTTTCCTAATCTTTATATATTCTAAACCATGTCATTTAGAGTGTACTAAGGAGAATTAAAGACTGCAATGCTCATTCTTCTCCCTATTCCTGCATTCAAGTTCCAGGATTCAGAGTTCTCTCAAATCCTAAGCCAAAGGTTTCAAGAACTTCAAGTCTCTAAGTACCTACTTCCATCTAGAGATTTCATCTTTACGAGGTACGCAAGTGTAATGACCTTCATGGTAATTTATGATAAATATGCGACGTCTTGTATTTTAGAGTATTTCAGTAGTTTCCCCAAGTCATTTATAACTTGATGGGACCGATAGTTCGTATCCCTGGCGACTCAGTCGAGAAATCTCTCAAATTCCCTATTTTAGAGCCT
>JBDJHY011050522.1:0-14196 GCA_039654485.1 Withania somnifera
GGGATAATAGAACCTCAATCCACCACTAAAGGAGCACTGCCGTTTACCAAAATAGTTACCTTACCATATGCAAACACGACCAATGAAACCTAAGAGATAACAACTGACCCTATTTAACGTTGATGTGGGCGAAGGATAAGAATATATCCCCGGAGATCAATCCAGACGCCAAGGGAATGAATAGAAAGAGCAAGTAAGTTATTCACTTAACTGTTCACTCTTATTCTCTAGAGCCAACCGATGGAAGTCATGGGTAATGAAGATGACATTTAAAGCTACCTAATAGCTCGCAGTCAGTAAAAATAACCATAGGATAACAGGGCCCCTGCCTGCAAAAATAAAGGAACTGCAGACCCGCAATGCTAGTATGTATCCCGAGGTACTAACTTCCTGAGCTGAACGTAGGACAAATCTCAATTGGCATGGAACTAAGGACCCCTGACTAACCTGTCGAGATACACGGGTCACATCTAAGGTATGATCATAGCAGAGCCATCCCATATATAGGGAGAACAGGGTAGCCTACCCATGCTTGAAAAAATCACTAAGGCTACCTATCAATAGAAGGCACGAATCTGCTATCTCACAGCATCTCTAGTCTAAACTAGACAAACAACTCAAATCCCTCACTAGGATCCACCACTAAAAATTCCCTCTTTATACAAGGAAACAAAATAACCTTACAAACAACATCCACCACCGGTGGTAGGACAAAGTGAGGGTGCTCAAATCTCAACTAGAATATAGTAAGGTCCATCTAAATAAAAGGACTCAGCCCTTGAATCATAAGACGACGACCTAATAAGGAATCACATGCTCCTCCTTGGTCTAATATATAAGACTCATCTCACCAATAGAAATCACAACCCAAGTGCTACCAAAAAACTACATAAAAGAGGGCCACAACATCAAAGGCTAATGGTATGGCCTAAACCTAGACCATGATACAATATCAACAAAGATAAGGTCTCTCAAGCTAGCACAGATAAAGAAAGTAAGAAATAAGTCAGAGTCACGCCCAAGTCAGCTAGGTAGGGATAAAATAAAACCATTTCATAAATAGATCTTGAAGTTAGCTTACCTAAAACATCCTGCCTATGGCCACCAATCGGAGGATGGAGAACCACGAGAAAACTTTGTCGACCAACGTTACTAATGCATCTATAATCGGGGCACTTCCTAGATGAATAACTAATCCTCTACATGTAAAACACGAACTACCAAAACTATAACCCACTCCAACTAACTGCTTATGCGAGGATGCAACTTGTACTGGATGAATGCCTTAAACCGAGGGCACTCTCTAGAAGAATGGCCTGGATCTCCACACTCATAAAAACCATGGTCTCTACCTCGACCAAAACCACTAAATGATCCCTTCAGGCCACCACGTCCTAGAATCCCAGTAGATGTGCCCCTAGCAGGCTGACTACTCTGAATGACATCTGCTAAAGATGAAGAGGCCTGAGCCAATATATATGGCTGTCCTTGATACTGTTGTGGAGTCCTATACCTATCATGCCAATGATGACATCTCCCTGATGGTCGAGAACTACTTGAAATACCCTGTCAGTGTTGATTATTATGATTACCCTGGCCTCTTTCTACCTATCAAGGTAGAGTCTGAATAGACTGACCTGACCGACCCAACTTAGTCTGTTTATGGAACCCTTGTCCATCATACCGTCTACTTCTGAATTGGGTATCACTGGACACGTCTTGAAAACTCAAAGTCAAGGCCAAACAAATCGAACGTGAACTCTGGCTACTCAACCCAAGCCACTATGACAACAAGGCCTTAGGAAGGGTATAAGCTATGGCCTCATGTCCTAACTATCCATATATGAAGCAACACTCAATGTTTCTTCCCACACTTCCCTTAAAAGAAGTACCATGAGCCCTCTCCTACCAATGGGCTCCTTCTTTGCTAATCGCATAGATCTCATGAAAGGCCCTATCCAAGGTCAACAACTATCTAAAATTCTGTCCAAGGGTGTGTCCTACTTCTATCAACTGTTCTGTCACCAAACGGAATGGCAAGAAAAATCCTCTGAAGAAGACTAACACTATTCTATACCTGGTAGCATAACAGACTGTAGTATTCCTGACCTCTTTATAGAACATGGATGCATAGTCCTAGATTGTGAAAAAACCCTGATGAAATTTGAAAAACTCGTCCCTATAAGATGCTTTATTTGAAGCACCCCGTAGTACCTCTATATCCCTGAAGGGCTAGCATAATAGTAACTCCTATTGGAGCCTGAGTGGCCCTAAACCCTATATCTGATGATATGTTCTCCTAACGCTCAATTTTGACTTTAAAGCTTCAGCAATGTGCGCAGGAACTTCACCAGGACCTATCGAGGACCTCGTGCTAGTCATATGAAAGGAGTAGATCCGAATAAGGTGATAAGAAACCTAATGACCATACAACCCATGTAAGGAGTCAAGAAGTGAGAGAATTTCCTAAATAGTGCCCTATAGCCTCCTGAAGATAGGATATAGACATCTACATATCAATCTGCGAGATTGTACCAAACACTTGCTCCTACATCCTGAGACACCAGTGAACCTAGAGCTTTGATACAACTCTATCATGACCCAAAAATCGAGTTGTGATAGTGTTTACATAACACTTATAGACAAGCCTAACTATGGTCCAGAGCAGGTAGCGGTGAGCCAGTACTAAAAACCTAAGAAAAAATAGGAAAGGAGATGAAGAGAAGAAGTAGAAGTAGAACATGAAAATCCACAGCTGAACATGACTCCCCTGAACCTGGTATTATAGCTATAGATCACCTATATATACAAAGGTACAAGTATAACCCACACTGGGGAAAACTATAAAATAGCTATCTAGAGTCCAAGTAGAAAAAATCTAGAGACAAAAGGAAGACCAGCCATCATGAACGCCAACTGCTCGCCATATCTTCTAAACAACACCAAGCTAGTCCACACGATTGTGTCCATCCCGACGACTCATACTAAGACCTACATTACAAAAAGATACAGAAGTGTCACATAAGTACCAAAACAACGGGTACCAGTAGACATTATAGGCTGACCGAGAAAAAATAAGCATAAAAAACGTAAAGAGAGATCAAAAGAAAAAAGGGTAGAGGCACATAATGTACAACAACAAAGGGGTAACTGCAGTAATAGCTAGTAAGTATAGTGTAGGGTCAGCTATCAGTGTATGTAGTATTAGCTACCAAGTATAAAGGGAAGTCACTATCCCGATGTGACACCTAGACCTTAGGTCACAAGCATATCATGAACAAATGTGACACGTACATGGAACACTAATGTAACCATCATAAGGAAGGACCAATAAGAGAATGCAAAAACTATCAACAAGCCAAGCTAGTACCAAATACAACAAGTACATGAATAACACCTATAAGAAGCAGAAAGGAGCCACAAAGTCTACTAGAAAACAAACCTGATCAGTATCCTATTCTACCGGTAGGTACAACCAGGCAACCATATAACCCAACAGGTACTCCCCCGTAGGTCCTAAAGGGTATAAATCAACGCGTAGGGATGCAATGAAAGGGGGTGATGGAATTGTAAATAAGTGCAAGCATGATCCCTTTGTGGGATATTCTTGAACCAAGAGGGACCCAATACTAGCCCGTATACCCCTCCTTCGAGTTGCCCGTCATGGCCTAAGAATAGCTTCCCGAGTCAGCAAGGCCCGTGAAGGGAATGGAACTCACATGCAAAACCTCATAACAAGCCCACTAATGGTATAGTCATCAGGGCAAAAGTGCCAAAAATCAGGCTCAACCAGTATATCCTATCTCAGTGGAAACTCAAGTCAAGCCATCTAGGCAAAAGTCCAATCTTGGTAAGACCCAATTGTCTCCATGTGTACAATATCAAAAAATCACAGTGATAGTGAGAAAATAGCCTCAAATGATGTGAGAAAATAGCTCCATGTTTCTCATGAGCGTAGTCATAGAATATATAATTATATATGAAATTAGGTTCTGGATATTACTCTATCAAAATCAAGTTACCTTTTAGAACTTTTAATGCATGCTCATTCCACAAAATCTTTCAATAGACTAAGCTGATCTAAGGCTGCTAACTAGAATCCATAGGATGGCTTCCAAGCCCTTGTCACAAGGTACATTCTTTCCTAGCCCAAATACGGTCCTGATCCACTAGAAATCACACTATAGGTGTCATAAATTCCTAGAGGTTGCCTATTAATGGACAAGTACACACCCATACATGGGAAGGCATGGAGCTATCATATCATATTCGAATACAACCCACTCTGAGGCTCGCACCGAGCTAAGGTAATATTATAATACAAGGCTGCTAATTATCCAGAAAAGCCATATCTGGCTATCAATGTCCAAATATCCATACACACGCCTTAAACATAAAAAATATCTCAGGTAGAACACAGAATAATCACCTACATAGATCGGCTCTAAAGACACCAACCTAAATCAGGGGATAGCTACTAAGCTCTAACCACTAGTATAATCCGCTCCCTAACCTCAGTACATTCTAGAGTTGGTGTATAAATGATACACATCAAAGGCTATAATCTTCCCATAACCATACTATGTTTCAAATTCGGCGTTGAACATGTGGGTAGGGAAATATAACCCCAAATAAGTAATCGAGCTACAAGCCAGCTAAATAGGCCATAGGTTGGAAGAATAAGCATATCGGGGCTCGACTAGTAATCCCAGCCTTGAGAGGGCACTATACCATACTAATACTAGCCAGAAGAATATACTATAGCCTACCTTGTGCCTGCGAGAACCCCAAACATCACACTGGAATAAGCAGAGAATCCTTGGCACCACACAAATCTAGCAAAAACATACTTCATGAGTCAAGAAGAGTAAAACAAGATCCATATTTCTATATAAATAGGGGGATCATAATCCGCAAAAATAGCTCAGAAAGATGAAATATTTATATCAACACATAGAGCGCATCACATACATCATATGGTAAAAAATAGGGTTTAAACTCATGGTATAAAATGAAATGTATCCCCTGTAAAATTCATATAACCTAGAAACTCTATTACAATAGAGAAAATGAAGAATTACCCAGTAAAAACGATCATAGATCACTAGACCATGTTCTCATGGATCAAACCAATGATTTATACAATTAACACCATTAAGTTTTCTTGAAATTATAGGGGAAACCATAGAAAACTCGTCCAAAAATGGAAGAAGCAATTGTTTATAAGACTTCTATGCCTCCCTTGCGATCGTAACCCACCGCCAGGTGATTGCAAGCCCTGACCACCTCAGCCTATGAGATCTTGGCCCATCGCCATGTAATCTTGATGAGTACCAAGTCTGGCCTACGTGATCTTGGTGAACCTTCATGCGATCGGGATGATTATGGGGCTTGAGCTATGCTATCGTGGCCAAGGCCATGCTGTCATGATGCTTTGGCCCCCAACCAACTTTAATTTGAATAATTGAGGCTCAAAATGGAAATAAAATTTGATTTTGATGATACATATATAGAACACTTATGTAATCAATGTTTGGACTTAAAGGAATCGACAAAAAAGACGTTCGGGATCATATAAGTTGATTAATTCTTGAAACGACAATTTCTAAAGAAATTTAAACATAAAACTACCAGGGAACCAACCTACCGATCTCAACTAGTCACAAATGACCTTAGGCAGTTACAAGGACTCTATAGCGTAGAAAAAATTACGGGAATAATGGAAATATCCCCAAGGTCTATTGAAATACAACAAAATATCCAAGTATAATACAATCTAAAGGGGAAAAATATAGAAATCTAGCTAAGTTAAGCTAAAAATAAGGACATCTCATCATTAAAAGAAGAACTAGCCAGTCTGAACATTGATTGCTCACTGTATCTCCCAAATTAAGATCCAGTATATCCCACATGAGCTTGTCCTCCTTGATAACTTGTATGGAGTTTGCACCACGAAGAGATGAGAAATGCAGATCTGTACCAAAACAAGGGTACCCGATAGGCATCATAGGCCGACCAAGCAAAAACACATCATAAATAAACTAAAGAGAGATCAAAATAACAAGACATGGAAAAATGTACAAGTATGGAGAGGTAGAGGGAAAACAACTAATACAAGTAAGCACTGATGAGAGAAAGGCTATGTGACATATGCTTGGAGCTCCAGTGCAATAACCTCGAGTAAACATGTATAATACAACAATATGAAGTCACAAAAGGTAAGTAAGTAATACTAAATATAGATAAAGAATAGAAAACAATAAAGGCATCGAAAAGATAACAAGTATAGTGCTGCCTGGCATCCTATACTACCAGTATGACAAATAATAAGCCAATTAACAATCAAATTCTATCTGACTTCCCATACCACCGGTATGCACAAACAGTAGGAAGTCTAGTGCAAGAAGCTGAAGTGACCGATTTTAGTGAGTTTATTATTGTATATTCCAAGAATCCAAAAAGACTTCCTCCATAAGCCCAAAGAGTGAAAACAAGTGCGGAGGATGCAGTGCGAGGGGGTGCTTAGAAAATAAAACAAGTGTCGGCACGTGCCCTCCTGAGGATATTCCCAACATAAAAGGGACCCATAGGATACATATCCGTATACCATAACTCCCCCTATATAACCCTCAGAAAGATTCGCATAGTGACCCAGGCCGACAAAGCCCGTGGAGGGATCTAGGCCCCACATGGAAAAGTACCTTAAGATGTCCAGCTCAAGGAAAGTCCCATAGGGAAAGGATGCAAAAACTCGAGCTTGGCCTGTATAAGATATCTTAGTAAAATCCAAGTGCCTCCATTAAGGAAAAACTTGAAGCATGGTGAAAGTTCAAAAAATAGGACTAATAATGTGATAAAGTAGCTCCATACAGCTCGACAGTTGTGGAAGGTATACATATAGATATATAAAAACTCACTTTTGGTTTAGGTAAGCTGGTTATAATTATACTTTAGGAAACTAGCTCCATACCACATATTGGTCATGGAAAGTGTACATATAAGTAGGAAGAACTCTTCTAAGTATTATTTTGATAAAAACCCAAGTTAGAGAACCCAAAATCTAAATATGCAAGCCTAACCATAATGCATGCTCTCACAAATAACACCACATCTGACTATATCATCCACTAGGCCACAGCTAAATTGGGAGTTAAATATTAAGCTCAGCTGCTAAGTTATTTCCCTACCCAACCACACAATAGTCAAGAGTCTTGTTTCAAAACACGTATAAAGGGATTCTACATAGCCTAGAGATTGAAAAAGTAGAATAATAATCGATAGAATGAGAAGACTAATAAAATAATACTAACAATGGAAAATCATGCTAGAAAACCCAACCCAAGCTAGCCATTTATGTTAATTATACAAAGCTAACACCCAGTCAAAGAGAAAGTAAGCCGTATCCAACTTGGGCACCATAGATGATCTCGAGACACGCACTGAAAAGTCAACAAATCACGAACGGGCCCAAAATACCTGAAACTATAAAAATAAGAATCTACACGTCAAGATAAGTAAAATGAGACCTATATTGTTATAAGAAATCTCGGATAAAAATGAGGACCAAGATAGCGAGTTATATAACTGCCAGGGAGTAGAGCTACCAGTCCTGACAAGTCATAAATGACTCGGAGAAGCTACTGGAATACTTTAAAAATAGAACTAACTCAGGAACACAATAATAACCTTGAGGGTCATTATAAATATAGGATTAATTACATGATTAACTAAATAGTATTATCATATTTTTGTTTTATTTCATTACTTATAAAAATAATGAATATACTGCTTCTTTTTAAGTTTTATACATACGAAGGATTGTGATATATACAAGGTATGCCAATACCTATGAAGGGTCACGATACCTAATTTGGTGCGATGCATCACTTATGATACATCTCATGTATCACATATCTAACTATGTATTTGAATGATTTAACATGTATTCGTATGTATTTAGAGGTTACTTGAGTTATATATCACACTCAATTTTTGTAGGGTTTATTGACTTAACTATCACACCCAAGTTATGTATCACGACCTTTTATATGTATCACATATTTAAAAAGGTTGTATGAAATGTAATTTCATAAACTAATGGTATGAAGAGTAGTTGGCTCTATAGTAGTGTGTTTTATGTAGTTTATCCTAAAATATATACTTACTACTATTATATAAAAAGGGGGAGTAGTATATGTTCTTTCATTTGTAATAAAAACAAAGCATAAAAGGTGAGAGATATTACATCTATCAAAGTAGGAGGTGCAGATTTAATTCATCTAATTTAGGAAAATTATACATTATCTGTATTGATGAAAAAATATTTTCCATTTTGACCTATATTTTTTATTCTCATTTAAAGAGGCTCAATTTGTACACTTAATGTTGTTTTATACCACTTGCTTTTTAATGGATAAAATTAACCTATTCGTTTCACTATAATAACTTTACAAAAAATACGACAAGTAAAGACTGAACACAGTATTTACACGTAGGAAACTATGACTCACAAGGGTAAAAAACCATAACCTATACCTCTGCAAAATCGTTTTCATTTTTTACTGAATCAATGAGCCTCAATAGAGACATTTAAATTGCAACTTACAATTTTAGGAACTAACTCTGATTCCTAATTTTCAATAATTAACTAGATAGTCGAACCCTTTTTAAATTATCCCAATTTAAAGTTACCTTAACAACTTGAAGTTAGCTTACCTCACTATTGTTTCCTAATCAACAAAACTACGAAAGTAATAAAGTACAACTTAATTAAACCTCCTATTACATAGAAACTAGAATAGAAGACTATAAACATAAGACTGTGATGCAGGTTCTTCAATTTGGTCCTTTGTCTCAAATACACCTATCACGCCAGTCAGAACTCTGAAATGTTTTTCTTTCTTATCTAGTTATGTTCGTTGTTTACTCTCACTATAAGTGCACGAGTCTCATTTTAGAAGGCTTTGTTATTTATAACTCTCTGTTATGCTTTCTAGTTCTCTAAGAACTCTTTATTCTTAGACACTCCTCTCTTGTTAGGATACTTGAGTATGTGCTTTCACTACTGACTCTTAATATGATCTTTTCATACTCATTATATTTTTGTAGTGAGACTAATTCTATTCAAGGAGTCCTGACATGAATTAGACTCTAGTTGCTGAAGCATGTATCATTTACCTATTGTATATATTTTTTCCTATCACTTTAATAATCATCCAAATATACTGATTCCAATAGATTTCTCCATTTTAATGATGAAAAACTCATAGTCCTTGTATATTATACTCAACATGATTTAGTCAGTTCAAATCTAAATAAACCATTAGAAGAACATATTAAAAATACCTGGTTAGAGCATGGCTTATAAATATTACACATTGTACACACTTCTCTTTTTTGCCATCATAAAACATATCTTAAAATTTGCAAACTAGGCTTTGTGAATAATTATATACCTATGGTCACTGGAGCTATCACAAATATTAACATTAAAGCACAAATAAAACTCAGTTAGGTATAACAAGATATTTGTAAAATAAAGCAGACCAGCTAAACAAAGAAGAAATGTCAAACAAGTTTATTCCGAAAGATAAGTGGCACCGCAGTTTTAAACAAAATGAAAAGAAACTAAATTTCTCTCTTAAAACAAGGATAATAGAAAAAAAAATAGGGGGAAATTAACTATTTGGGTGAGGACAGAGGGATGGATGAGAAAGAGGGAGAGGCTTTTTGAAGTAGATAATAAATACCCTATGGTAGGCTGAATTAATGACATTTCCCTTATTGAGTTTAACTTGCAGGTGAGCAATTTAGGCCTTAAGCGAGTATTGTTCGATGACATACATTGCATGGAGAACATAGATGGAATATTAGTGATGCCTATGAAGATCCCCTATCTTAGTATATGTAGCAACCAACTTAGCCATAAAGTGTTATATTGGGGCATTGGACCTTCTTGAAAAAGAAGGTACAACAGTCTAGTTCCCAGTACGAATAACATCCTTAGTAGTATGGTGTAATGACTCTCATGGTAATTTTTTTGCTTTTTTGTGTTTACAGATTTCTAGTAGTTGCCTCAAGTCATTTTTGGCTTACTAGCATTGATAGTTCGTCTACTTGGTAGTTCTGTTATAAATTATCTCAGTTTTTGTATTTTAAAGTTCTAACTTTAGAATAGTATTACTTGAGAGTGAAATCCTTGAAAACATTCTTGAAATCAAATTTTGATAGTTCTATTAGCTCCAAAACGTGGATTTTAATCTAGAAGGACTCTTGATTCAAGTCCTGAGGCTCTCGGTTGCATTTTGAGATGGTTTTTGGATTTTTCAGTTTATTTGGAGTGTTTGACTTTATTTAATTTTCAAGGATTGGAGCATTGTATCATTTTTTTCTTCTATCAGCTCTTTAATGTTGATTTAGGTTTGTAGGGTTATTGGAACTTTTTTTAGGTAACTAGACTTGTTTTGAAGGCTTAGAGTCTATTTTAGGCCTGGTTGACTGACTCAAAATTTTCATAGAATGATTGCCTATGGTCATTTTTTCGATTTTGTTGAGTATCAAATTCAGTTTTGAGCTATTAGAATATTTATTTTATGTTCATTGGACTTTGAACCCATTTTGAGGACCTCATAGGATGATTTTGGACTTGGGAATCTAGCTGAGTATTTGTCAAAAGTTTCAGAACCAACTTTTCATAATGTTTACAAAATTTTCGTTACATTCATAAAGGTTCATGGTTTTGTTCCTTGTGTTCACGATACCTTGGTCGCATCTGAAAAGATTTATAGATTTATTCTTAGAATTTAGATGGGGGTGATTGTGATCGTGATGAATAACTGGGGAATCAGACCCAGATTGGCCTTCATTGCATTCGTGATGGACCAACCATGATCTCAAGGTCTATTCTATCTCAACTCTCCACATTATTGATGAATCGGTCACGTTCTCAAAGGGATATGAACAAGCCTATAGGAGGCTATTCCATGTGTTTCCAACCTTCACTTTTGTTGATCCTTATTTATTTTAGAGCTATTTTGATCTTGGTTACATTGGGAATTACTTGTGCTGCTGGGATTTAGGTGTTGGAGTTTGGAATTGTGATCATCAACCCCACTTCTTTCATTTTTGCTTCGTTTCTTTGCTAATTTGCACCCTTTGCTTGATTATATTTTCTCTTCTTTACAAAGATTTTCATAGACTATTTGGGAGGATGATTCTTGTCTATTTAAAATCATGTTTGAACTATAGGTTCTTGAGCTATGTATGCCCCGGTAATTTTTTATTTTGTATTTCAAACTACGGGGCCTATGGGACCATTTATAGTCTAAATTTATATTTGACCATTTATATAGAAATGTCTTGTGTTACTCTTTGTGTCTCATATATTAATTAATTTTATAGTTTCAGGCTAGTTTAGATTCTTTTACTGGATTTGGATTTTACCTTTCTATTCATGTTTCGTCGCAGTCCTCCAGGTAGGTTATGCCTTCTTTTTCTTTAGATCAAACCTATGTATGATATATTTATTGTAAAAATCCAATTTTCGAGGTGTTTTATAAGGTTGATTACTTGTTATATTAATTTCTATACTGATTCATCTTTCATTCTTTTGTATTTGGCTATGCTGTGTAATTTGAGCTATATTGGCATCACCTCGGAGGTTATAAATGAAACTCCTGACCTTAGATCTTTCGACCTATTATGCTTGGTGCTAAAAATACTCCCAAAAGATATCATTTCTTCTGAATTGATAAGTTTAAGATAATTTAGGTGAAAACTGATTAAATATCATGTCTTAACCTCTTTGGGAAAACTTCATCAAAATCTTTGTTATTTTAGTAACATCATGCATGAGTCTAAAACTGAGGCAAGTACCTTACTGACTTATCAAATTCCATGATCTTACTTAAAACACTTTTCATGCATCAAGAGAATTTGAACTTTCAATCTTGAAAAAGTTAGGTCTACAATTTATTCCAATCTTACAACAATTTAATATAAGCGTGAACTATGGTATAATAATGCAAGAATTTACAGAAATCTATCAATATTAAAGGTTGTAATGTAGAAAAAGGAAATTACATTACATGGAATTATAAGGAAATAATCCTAGCAATGTTAGTTATGAAAAGCTAGGGTTGGGCCACAAGGGTGGAAGGATTCCCTTGTTCATAAACCAATGTACCATAAACCTTGAAGAATATTTGGTTGAATTTGCAGAATAAGTTTGCCCCTTTGAAACTTTAGTTCTTAAGCCTTGAGAGAAAAAAATCAATGATTTTGTTATTTTCAAAGAGTTAATGGATAAAATAAGGGAAAATAATGAAGGTTAGGTTTTTATACCTTTGATTTTAGTGCCTAAACGTCATAGTATTATTTATTAAAGAGTAGGGAATAACAAAAATATCCATGGAAAAAATAGGTTAAAACTGCGTACTGACAGGTTTCCACGGATGGTTCCATGGTCTATGTTACGATCCATGAAACAGTCCCCTAAAAATTAACACACTGGAAGCATTCGATGGTCCATTCCACAGACCGTCATTCTATTCTATAACCGATAGAATGGCCCGTGGGGTCATTTTACACTTAGATTTTTTTTGAAAAATAGGTGACGGAAAATAGAACCGTTTCATGATCCGTCTAGTGGTTCATCAAAAAGATGCAAAAAAGGGATCCACTGAACTGGTTCCATGGTCTACTTCCACAGTTTGTGGAATAGTTCATGAGATCTAGGCCAGTTCCAGATTTTTATGAAATTTCACATGCACTCTTTGTTTAGCCCACTCAACCTCTGGTATGGTTTTCAAGGTGTTACACAAAGTCAAAGACTTTACAAGTGCAAGTTTTTCAATGCCAAACAATCGTTGCAACTACACGGTGACCCATGAAAATGAACTTCTAGTTGGCAGTGTGATGAACCAAATAATTATTACCCAAATTAACATTCATAGAAATATCTACTTCTTTCAAGGGACAAATAAGGTTGACAAATTATGAAACTCATTGTGCCTCTGATGAATGTTTTCTCCAAATCTGCTGCTTATTACATTAAAAAGAAAGGTAATAGGATACTCTCTTTCACCAAGAAACACCGAGTTAATCGATTCAACAATATTTGTTGTTATAATTTTGTACCTATAGAAAGAACAATCAAATCAAAACTGCTAATGATATAAAAATAGCTGCTGAAAATATGCAATAGATGCTGAAAAATATGCAGCATCTACTGAATATTTTTAGCATTTACTGATCTATTTTTAGCAATAAATTCAGAAATTAGTTAGAGTGTTTTAGTAATTACTGAAAATGTTTCAACAATTAATGAGAAGTAATTATTGTTCTTATATTTTCATCAATTGTTGTAACTGTTATTGAAATAAAGTCAACAATTATTGCACTTGTATCTTGGAAAGAATGCCCTGCTCCATCTATGAAATCCAACGAGCTCAAGATATTCGGTAGCCCATGGAACCATATCTATTATTTGATTGAAGTGATCATAGAACTCATATTCACGATATGTTTCTACTGCTTTGAAAAAGTGGTAGATGATTTCACCATTATGTAAGTTAGTTCGAATATTTTCTGAGAGGTGCCTTGTGCAACAACCATAATGAGTTGAAGGGAACATAATTTCAACTATCTTTGATACTTGAATGCCTGTTAAAAATTATGTACAATTCAGGGTTATCACCAATAAAGCTTCTTATCTACTTGAAAAGTATCGGTAGGAGGCATCACACCCGAAGTCAATTACACAAAATGCCACCAAGAAAATATGACTTCCCACATATTGTGCTACGGTATACAACAATGCTTCTTCGTACTTTCCATTCAAGAATGTCCATTCGATAGCTATTCCTTTCATGATATGATAAAACCACAAATACAAGCTCCATAGGCAACAAAAAATCTTGAGCTTAACATTTTTATCAAGACTTTATTTTTTTATACTTCCAGGATTTTCATTCATAAGCATATGACAGTAAGCATCAAGCACTGCATAACTGTGCTTATGGTTCCCCTTAATTAACAACTTTGCATACTCTCTTCCCTTCGAAACCATTCAATAACTAATCTTACAGCATAATTCATCAAGGATTGAATCCCTAATATCTCTTGTAGATTGCCTTTACCCTTGGGAAACGTATCCTTGAAGTATTAACCAATGACTTTTTCTGTGGCATATGGGTT
>JBDJHY011050738.1:0-14195 GCA_039654485.1 Withania somnifera
GCAGTAGCTAATAGTTAGTGTTTCTTTCTAGTTATGAATGGAAAACAAAAGAAGGGATTATACGTATAACAATGTTCGTTATTAATGCTTGTGATTATAGAATGATTCAAGTCTGTCATTAACCTTGGTTCATGTTTACCAGGGTTTGACCAACCTTTGGATTGTAATCTTATACGGTTGGGCAATCTTTCCTGAATGTAGAGTTACGTACAAGTCCAATGCTATTTACTTAAGTGTTTCTCAACCTTTAATCCTAATAAAATATCTTTTACACCAAGTTAGGGTTATGAAGGAGTGCATTGTGCTTATCATGGTAACTCAAGATGATTACTCTTGCTATAATAACAACCATTAGACGAGGGTTAACGCCCCGAATATCTTAGCATAATCTCAACTCTTAATTTTAACCACAGGGTTAATGTTAGTTAAACCTAGGCATATTCTAGTGTTTGCAGCCACTAAAAATCATTATTATATAGAGATTATGTCCATATGTTGGAATAGATGCAACAACCCTATGTAATTACAATCCTAATGTAGTTTAACCCATGGTTCCCATAACTCTAGGGTTGGGGTTTTATCCCACCATTGAGATCATCATACAATAATGAAACCGAAAAGTAATGAATAACATACTGAATAATTAAATGTCCAATTTTTTGTAGAAGAATGGTCAAAGAATTCAACACTCGGGTTCTTGAAACTATATGGGCATCAAACCCTAAAATCACAATCTCTCTAAATATTTCTCTGTATATAGTATATTTAAGTCGTTCTCCTAAAAACAATGCTAACTTTTCCTTTTATAAAGTATGGGTGTAAGTGAAATAACAAAAACATGGGATTGGCCTTCATTTAGTTTGGGTGAAACATTAGACGAATTGTCTGGTGACAGGCAGACCATCTGGTCTTCTATCTGTCACCTCTTGTATCTAGTGAGCTTTGTGCCAGATGGTAACCTTTTGGCGATCCATCTCCCAACAGAGATTCTGTCTGTTGGGACTGCCTGGTTCTTGTTCTTTCACTGGTAAAACATCAAATAGATGATACAATCAGGAGAGTCATCTTCCTTTAGACAATTCATTTGTTCCATCAACTATTTGAGTTTTTTTAGCATATTTTATTCCCGTTAGGCAGCTGGATTAGAAATTTTATCTGATTGTAGGTGAATCGTCTCTTACTTACATAAAACTGTCTTTTTTACTTTATAATTTCTTCAAACTTCCTCGTATTTACTTAACTCTACAAATACTCAATAAATGCATTAAAACACACTGTTATCACTCAAGAACATGCTTTATATTTAGGGTTTTAAGTGCACAATATGACATAAAATACAATCACATCAACACACTCAACCTAAAATATTTTCTTGTCCTCGAGCAACAACAAAACTAGTACATATCTAACACTTAAAACACCCCTAGTACATAATTTCTCTTAACCTAATCATTCGTTGGCATCATATGATATCGGCTAACTTCATTTATTCACACACTATAATGTTTTCGAGTGACACATTGAAAGACCTATCACAATTCTTATATCCCCTGAACTAGAACATCAACTTATTTAAAGTTGATTCAAGTATCAACTTTCTCTCACAACAATAAAGTCCCTCGGAGAATGAAATTTTATTTTATATTAGGACTGGGAAACTAGCTTCTCATACTCAGAAAGAAATCAAATTGCATATATAATGGCCATAGGCTTGACCTTATCAATTATAACATAGTGTTTAGTAGGATGACCAGAATCATTTTAGGACTTTGTTTAGCTTATATTGTCGGTTTTAGTGTTGGTAGGTCATGAATTGGGAACTTAGTGACTGACTCAACTTTTTTCATTACCCCTTTTTTCCTCTTTTGTCATTCTTCCTTTAAAATCTTCTTTTATTTAACATTTGACCTCGATTCACTTTATTATACAACATGAAATCCTCCTTTTTTTTCTTTTTCTTTTATTTTCATGATTTGTCATTTTATTTCTTTCCCCAATACTGCCGACTACCTCTCTTTTGTAAAAGATAGTTTCAAGGTAGCCACCCTCAACCTAAAGTAAAACTTAGGTTGAAGACACATTACTTACTACCAAATTAGGGCAAAGATAGACTCATTACCATATGTTATTTTGTGGTTTTTTCTACCTAGCCACCCCATACTTGGGTTATAATGCCCACGTAGAATTTCACAATATCTATTGGGGAATCAGGGCCACAACAAAAACCTTTTCTTTTCATTTTTTCCTCTTCGAGGGTACTTAAAAAGTTTGGTTTTAGTAGACATAAAAAGGGTTCAACTTGGAAACTCATTAATTTGTGGTGACTCTTTTAAGTCTTTAGTGACTTACCAAAGAAGGCCTAGGATCATTTTCATATTAGACTACTTTGAACATGGTTACAATTTGAACTTGTCAAATTCTAGATATCATATACACAAAAGATTACACAAAATTACTCTCCCACACTAGCAAGTATATACTCCTTTCAACTAAAACTCGTAAAGCAGATGGTATGGAGAGATATAAATACAATCAATAGTAGTATCATTTACTATGCCACAATTGTAGAATAGCATATATTCAACTCTTGACCAATAAAATAACAGAATGCAAAAATTGCTTATTTTACATAGGTATTTGATATTTAATGGAGCACATAAAAATACATAAATAAAAATATATCAAAATAAACCTAACATGCCAGTTCTCCTAGATAGCATGCATGAGAAAAGAATTTGGCAACAAAAACCCTCAGACGTAACAAAACTACCAAAATAAAAATAAGGTACACCCCCTCCCACACAGAAATGATGCATTGTACCCAATGCACAACAGATAAAAGTTCTATAAAAACAAAAAGAATGATGCAGATCAATATACGAGGCACACGAAAATGAGGTAGAAAGAAACAAAAAGAAAAGATATGCAGAAATTTACAATAAACTCACCGGTTTATGAATAATAAGGGACTGGTTACCCTCACCTTTCAATCAAACTTGTGAATCAATATAAACCCTCAAACACGCAATCAATGGAAACCGAATTTGAATCCATAAATGGAAAATTCTTTGATTAAATGTTTAAAAGAAGTTATCTAGAAACCAAGGAAATCCACCCTCAATTATGCACTACGGTTATGCTAAATTATGTCTAAAGCTATTCTAAAGCCACGAACTAATCTCACAATGAAGTTCAAATATTTCATCAATGTCTACTAAAAATTAGTACAAACTCTAGCATTATCACAGCAGCCCCCAAAGTTTTGGGATCTTTAATTAGGCCCTCAAATTCTGGGATCATCTTATCTTGCAACTCACAAGCTTTTCATAGGTTGAATATCCCTTGACATGCCTTGGAAAGGGCTTTCCAAGCATCTTTTTTCCACATGGTAGCTTGCAATACTTGCAGATCCTTCGCGTGACTCTATGTGAAAGGAGGTGACGGGTAGGTGCTATCTGTGCTCGTATCATGAGGATCGGCATGCGAGGCACATAAAAAGGAGAGAGAAAGAAACAAAGAGAAAAGATATACGAAATTTTACACTGAACTCACGTTTATGAACAATAAGAGACTAGTTACCCTCACCTTTTAATCAAACCTTGAATCACTATAAACCCCAAACACGCAATCAACAAAAACTGAATTTGAATTCATAAATGGAAAATTCTTCAATTGAATGTTTAAAAGAAATTATCTAGCAACCAAGATAATTCACCCTCAATTACGTACTACAGTTACGTTAAATTATGTATAAAGGTTATTCTAAGGCTAAGAACTAATCTAACAATGAAGTTTAAATATTTCATCAATTTCTACTGAAATTACTACAAACTCTAGCATTTATAGCTATTACAAGTTTGCAATAATGGCATTTTGGATCCCAATCTTGGCATCTTCACAGCAACCCCCAAATTTCTGGATCTTCAATTTGGCCCCTCAAATTTTGGAATCTACATATCTTGCAACTCACAAGCTTTTCATAGGTTGAATATCCCTTGACATGTCTTAAAAAGGGTTTCCCAAGCATCTCTCTTTCGCATGGTTGCTTGCAATCCTTGCAGCTCTTTCACCTGGCTCTGTGTGAAAAGTAGGGATGGGTAGGTGCTATCCGTACTCGTATTAAAGAGAAAGTGTACCTCAATGATAGTAAGAGTTGGGTTTCCTCCTAATAGCACTTGATTGAACATCACAACATGACGAAGTTCACATTTTCTTTGTTATATTGTAGGGAAAGAACCTCAACCCATTTTGACACATAATCAATAGCCAATAGGATGTTCCTTTGACTATAGGAGCTAACAAAGGGCCCCATGAAGTTGATTCCTCATACGTCAAAGAACTCAACTTTTAGGATGGGGGTAAACGACAGTTCATGTTTGCGTGAAATAGCTTCTTCCATCTAGCATTGCCAATAGGCCCGTAGGAACTCATAGACATCACAATGCAAAGTAGGCCAAACGTAGCCATACTGTAAGATTTTTTATGCAGTTCAGGCGTTTCTTTGGTACCCTCCAATTGGCAATAAATGGCATGCTTCAAGGATATGTCCGATTGCTACTTTTGGGATACATCGCCAAATCATACTGTCTGCACATAGACTGAATATGAAAAACTTATCCCAAAAGTAGTGTTTGGCATCATGGAGGAATTTGCGTCTAGTATGCCAGTTCAGGCCTTCTTGTATAAGGTTGCTGATTATTAATTTTCATATTCTTCATATCATGGGGCTTTATTTAGATCAATATCTAAGAATCTCTCATCAAGGAAAGCATCTTCAATTTCTGCATGTATCTTTTCTCTCCCATCTGCTTCCAATCTCGAAAGGTGGTTAGCCACTTGGTTTTCACACCCCTTTCGATCTATTACCTCAAAATCCAATTCTTACAATAATAATATCCAATGAATCAACCTAGGTTTAGCATCCCTTGTATCCACGAGATACCTCAGAGTGGCATGGTCAGTATGCACAACCACTTTGGTTCCCAACAGGTACAATTAATTTTTTTCGAATGCATAAACCACACAGCCAAAAACTCTTGCTCAGTAATAGTGTAGTTCTTTTGGATCTCATTTAGAATATTGCTGGCATAATAAATAAGATGAAAAATCTTCTCCCTCTTTTTCCCAAGTACAGGTCCTAGCACTACACTACTAGCATCACACATCAACTTGAAAAGATCTGCCTAATTTGGTCCCATCATGACTAGTGTAGTGATCAGGCATAGCTTGATCCCTTTAAAGGCTTCCAAGCATGCTTTATCGAACACAAACTTTACCTCTTTCTCAAGGAGATTGAATAGAGGGCACACAATTTTTGAGAAGTTTTCAATGAACCTCTGATAAAAACCATCGTGATCCAGGAAGCTGTTCACCCCTCTGACAGAAATTGGTGGCGGTAGCTTTTCAATCAACTCTACTTTTGAGTTATCCACCTCGATTCCTTCTCCCCCAACATGATGCCCTCTTTGACCATAAAATGACACTTATTCTAATTCAAAGATTCACTTCAATGCATCTTTGTACAGCATTACCTAAATTAGTTAGGAAATCCTCAAAAGTGTCACCCACTACAGAAAAATTATCCATGAATACCTCCAGAGCGTCCTCCACCATATTTGAGAAAACAGACATCATGAAACTTTGGAACATAGTGGGGGCATTGCACAATCCAAAAGGCATACGTTTAAAATAATATGATATAGGGATATGTAAACATTGTCTTTTCCTAATCTTCAGGTTCTATAGATATTCAGTTATAACCAAAATCTTCGTCTCAAAAACAATACTAGCCCCGACCAGCTAAACGATCTAGCATCTGATCCATTAATGGCATAGGAAAGTTGGCCTATTAGAGTAGCAGTATTCATCTTTAAATAATCCATAGAGATCTTCTACCGGGTCACAGGTCGCTGTGGGACTAGCTCCTTACTTTCTTTCATTATCACTTCATTCCTCCCTTCTTTGGTAACACTGAACTGGACTTACCCATTTATTGTTTGTAGTTGGGTACACAACTCCTAAATCTAACTATTTGATAATCGTATTTTTTACCACCTCTTTCATAATTGAGTTGTCTCCTCTGGTGCTCTCGGTTGGGTACATTATCCACCTCTAATTTAATACAGGTGGAATACCGCTGATATCGTCTATCGCCCATCCAATTGCTTTCCTGAACTTCTTCAAAATATAAACTAGGGCTATGACCTGCTGCTCTACTAACTAGGATGAGATGATGACTGGAAAGCTGTTGCTAGCTCCTAAAAAGGCATACCGTAAATAGCCCGGGAGTGCTTTGAGCTCCAGAGTTTGGAGGTTCTTTAATGGATGGTTTTGTTGGCTGTGATAGCCTATTCTGTAGGTCCAAGTCAAGCTTCCTAGGATCATAGAAGTACGACCCCACCCTATCTAAGGTATTCACAGTTTTCATATACCCCTCCATGCTTTTATTATCGCATTTCATCATGATTGCATCCAATAGATCAAGAAATAATTTCTCATTGACTATGGGTTCTTTGAATTCCACCCATTTGGCCTCAATAATGGAAACTACACTTATATCTTGTCACTACTTCATGGATTTGTATATCTTGAATGTCACTTCTTTAGTGTTTAATCGAAATTTCATATTACCTCTCTCAACATCCACTAGAGCTCTTGTAGTTGCTAAAAAAGGTCTAACCAAGATGATGGGTACTTCAAAATCAACATCACAATAAAGGATAACAAAGTCTACCAAAAATATTAGATTATTTACTTTAACCAAAACATTGAACAAAATTCCTGCTGGTCTTTAACTTATCGATCTGCCATTAACAGTCGCGTGGTAGTCGTCTTGGGGGATTCCAAGCCCAATTTCTTGTAGATTTCCAGTGACATCAAGTTGATGCTTGCTCCTATGTCACACAGTGCTCAAGAAAAATAGAAGGTTTCGATGGTACATGGAATAGTGATTGCTCCCTTTTGTTATACCAAAGACCATGATGATATAGCCCCACAATGATAGATGTTATCATCAGGCCCAAAGTTTATGGTTCTTTTCTTGGTTACAAAATCCTTCATGAATTTAGTATAGCCGAGCAGTTGCTCAAGTGCTTCCATCAATGGGACATTAACTGACAGTTGTTTCAACATAGTCATAAACTTTTGAAAGCGTCCATCCTTTGTTTTCTTTCTTATTCTTTGAGGGAAAGGAAGTGGAGGTCAAGGAATTTCAGTTACGTTTTCTGGATCTGTCTTACTCACTTCAAGTACCGAGATCTTTGCTTCCTAGGGTCCATTTACCTTCACTTTACCCAAACCTACTTATGTGTTTGTTAGTTTTATTTCCCTATTCTTTTTGCGGACTGGTTTAGGATCTACTAACAACTTACCATTGCAACTGGTGATACCCATACAATGGTTATGCCTCTTAGAATTAGATACCTGAGTACTTTCATTCTGATGGTTCAAGGACGCAAACTCTGTCCCATCTGAAATTCTAATTGCTTTATTGACACTGAATGTGATTCAACCATTTGATCAATTTTGAAATTTTCTTGTATATAGCATCCAAGCTTTTACTGGAAGATTCAACTTTTTGTAGTACTGGCCAACATTTCTTCCCCCTTGATTTACCAGTTTCTTCCTACGCTTCCTTGGCTACTAGTAACCCCCACTTTTTCTCTATTTAAAGGTGTCATTATACCTCTAATTATTAGGTGCTCTGTTACGATAATCATTTCTCCCTTGAAAATTTCTTTTGCTCAGGTTCCAAACTTGGGTACCCTGATGGAAACCCCCTCCCACCCAATTTTATAGGTATCTAGCCTCTTGTTCAAATTTTGATTCAATACTATCGTACTTAATTTCTTCATGAGAAGTAATTGCTTTCACTTTCCTATAGTATCCTCCTAGAAATTGTTTAGACATCAAATTAATGTATGTCTTTAGATGTGCCATATCTTGGTCTCTGTTTTCCTTTCTTTGAGTTGCTCTGCTGACATGGAATCACTCTTGGCCCAACTAGATATTTCAAACTCTCTGATGTGCCAGCCTCTTATGTTCTTCGTTACCGTGTCTAACTCTTGGGACACCTGTGCATAAGTGCGTAATATGTAAAACCCTTCATTGATTCCATCCACAGCAAATTTCTAAGAAATATTCATCGTACGATAAAATTTCTTATTCAGGTAGTTATATCCCAACCCATGTATGGGCATTTCTTGATCTTCTTGTTAAAGTGCAGCCACGCTTCATGAACAACTTCACCAGGTTTATGCATGAAGTTTGTTATTTCATCTCTTAGCACCAGCATTTTGGATGAGGGAAAGAACCTTTCTAGGAAAGCCTCTTTTAGCTCCTCCTAATTTATGATAGAGTCGGGAGGTAGATCGTCGAGCCACATAGCAGCTTCTCCACTCAGTGATAGTGGGAAAAGCCTCAGCTTGATAGCATTCTGGCTTACTCTAAGAAAGTTGTAAGACTTACAGATGGCTGTGAAATTCTTCAAGTGTAAGTTCTAGTCCTCACTAGAGATTCCACAGAACAGACCTTTGATCGTCAACAATTGAACCATTGTGCAGGTGATGTTGAATTTACTGCCCAGGGCTAGTGGGGTAGAATGCCTATTTCCCCAACCCTGTCAAGGTCTATCTCATCATCATCCATATACACCTTGTGAGGTCTTACTAGTTGAGGTCTATGGGGTACATTTCGATAGTTTGCATGTTGTGCATCTGTAGGGCATTGTTCAAGCTAGGGTAGAGCGGCATTATCTGGTCTATTCATTCTTATAAAGTTCGTGATATCTCGGTATCGAATGGAAATAGAGGTGTTTGTTGGCTCCAAGTGTTTGGAATGCACTACCTGTGTCCTGTAGTAGACAAAAACAACACAAATATGAAAAGTAGAAATAAACCTAACTAACAGTCACTATACTTAGACTTCACCGAGCTGTATTCCTTGGTAACGGTGACAAAATTTAATAATGCCCAAACTACACTTCTTTTTTAGAGCATAGGTGGTCGGTTGTCAAAATATAAAACACAACTAGTTAGGGGTCGATCCTACAGGGAATAGGGTGTCGGATATGCATCCAACAATAGTAGCTAATAGTTAGTGCTTCTTTCTAGTGGTAAATGGAAAGTAAAGAGAGGGGTTTATTGTATCACAATATTCATTGTTAATGTTAGTGATTATCAATTGACTCAAGTGTATTGTTAACCTAGGTTCATGTTTACCAGGGCTTAACCAACCTTTGAATTATAATCTTTACACAATTGCATAATCTTTCCTAAATGAAGAGTTACGTACAAACACAATGTTATTTACATAAGTGTTTCTCGACCTTTAATCCTAAGAAAATCTCTTTTGCACCGGGTTAGGGCTGTGAACTAGTTCATTGTATTTGTCGTAACTCAAGATGATTACTCTTGCTACAACAACAACCATTAGACGAGGGTTAACTCCCCGAATCTCTAGCATAATCTCAATTCCTAGTTTTATCCACAGGGTTAGTGCTTGTTAAACCTAGGTGTGTTCTTGTATTTACAACCAGTTATTTTATTACATAGAGATTATGTTCATACAATGAACGGATGCGACAAGCTATGTAGATTACAATCCTAATAAAGTTTAACACATAGTTCCTATAACCCTAGGGTTGGCATTTTAGTCTGCCATTGATATCATCCTACAAACCGTAAAGTAATGAGTAACACAGAGTAGAAGTAAACATTCAATTGATTATAATGATCAAATAATTCAACACTTATGTTCTTGAAAGAATATGGGTATCAAACCCTAATAATCACAATTCTCTCTAAAATATATGTAAGTTGTTGTATGTTGTATGTATCCTATTTTGATTCAAAATTGTGCTAACTTTTCCTTTAATAGAGCATGGTGTAAGTGCAATAATAGAAAATCGGACTGGACCTTCATTAAGCTTGGGTGAACTATAAGGCAAATCTCCTTGTGACAGATGGACCATCTGGTCTTCTGTCCGTCACCTCTTGTGTCCAATGAACTTTTCATTAGACGATTAACTTTGGGAGAACCATCTCCCAATAGATGAAACGTCTATTGGGCTGCCTGGTTCTTGTTCTTTAACTAGTGAAGCATCAAATAGGCAGCTCTGTCAGGTGAATCATCTGTCTAAACCAATGTGATTCCTGTTGGGTGACTGGGTTAGATGGTTCATTTTGTAGTAGGTGAGTCATCTCTTACTTGTGTAAAAATTGCTCGTTTTCCATACAATTGCTTCAAGCTTCCTCAAATTGAATTAATCCTGTAAATACTCAAAAAACACGTCAAAACACATTGTTATCACTCAATAACATTCTCTATTTAGGGTTTTAAGTGTATAATTTGACGTAAAATACTATCACATCAGTGTTCCACAAAGAGCGACTTGAGGAACTTTTACGACTTGTTTCTCATTTTGTAGGTACTCATAAAGGAAATGTCATCTATCGCTTCAGATTACAAAGTTAACTCCATGAGTCAGTTTGAAAGTGACCATGGAAGCTATGGATATGATAATGATGGTTCTCACACAAATAGGAGTCATGATAGTGCTTACACACAAGAAGATAGTTCTTATGGGTAATGAGGGTGAATAATATGGGGTTTGTGATAATTATAATGACAAAGCTCTTTAATCCGGCATTGATGACTATGAGGCTATAATAATCCTTGTGATCATGAATGTGAGGTTCGTAAGTTTTATGTTGAAGACCCTAAAGAATATGTTGGTCCTCTTCCCTTAGATCAACTTAATGATAAGAACTACTACTATAAGATTGAAGATGAAGTTAAGGAGTTTTATAACTCATATGGAGAAGACAATGGAGTAGAAGAGCATGGTTATGAGTATGGTAGTGAAGAGGAAAGTCCTCACATTTCACTACATAGGTTTGAGAACAACTTGAGGTACAATGTATTCCTCCATGGGTTGTATAAAACCTCAGGGGGGACTAGAAGTGACATGGGATGTAGTGAAGGTAGGTATTCTTCCTCATCTTATGCTACTTCTCATTCAATTCAGGGAGAAATAGAGGTATGGGTGACACCTAGGAGACAAGGGTGTGTGGGATCTAATAGAGGGTCGAAAGGTATGATGAGGTCTTTTGTGATGCCTACGGATATGGATGGGTTGGAGCTAGAAGGGGAGGTAGTAGAAGGATAAATTATTCTTTTAATACTCACAAACAAACCCAAGCCTACCTAAACCCCACCTTCCAAATACATGACCATTCATCCCAAGTGAAGAAAGTTCAGTCCCCGTATTCACCACTACCACACCTCCCATTACAAAGGTCTCACTCCTTTGTGGTAACCCAATCCTTGACCCATGAAACTTCACAAAATATATCACATGCATCTTGGCATGTATCCTACGACCCACCAAACCTAGACTTGTCCCAAAATTATCATAAAAACCAAAACCACAATCCTATGTTTGGTGATGATGGTGATGAATACGACATTGTAGGTTGAGGAGTGTGAAGGTTCTAAAGGGTATGAAGACTATGGTGCTCAATCTAGAGTTGGAGGTAAATTTAATACACACGCCCTGCTAATTCTTCTCTTATATGTTGTTTAAATTCTATTGTGAATGACATGTCTCTAAAGAATTCTCTCTCAAGAAGTCCAAAGTGACTATTAGTGATGAACTTGGTGCTAACAAGGTCAAGAAAGCTTGTGAAATTGAGCAAAGTGGGGCTAAGTTATGGTTAGGCAAGAGGTTGAGACCTCTGGATTAAATGTTGGGAAACTGGTAGATGATTTGTATCCGGCTTGTGAATTTGTGCAAGTCATTAGAAATCTCTCAAAAGAGGAACTTGATCAAGGTGTGAACCTATTCCATTCAAGGTGTAGGATCCAAGATTCTATATGTTCCTTGGTTATTGATGGTAGGAGTGGTATCAATTGTGCAAGTAGTCGCATGGTAAAAAGAATGAACCTCCCTAGAAGACAACATCCCCATCCTTACAAACTTAAATGGACCAACAATGTTGAAGTTGAGGTAACCATACAAGTAATTGTGAGTGTACACATTGGTAAGTACTGTGATGTAGTACCTATGAAGACTTGCCATGTGTTGTTTAGGTTGCCTTAGCGAGTTAATAGGTGTGTCAATTGTCATTATATGACCAATAAGTACGCCTTTTTATTCAAAGGATGCACGATTAGAATTGCATCCTTGACAGCCTATGCCGTGAAAGAAGAGTATGCTATCATGAGGAGACTCCGAGAAGAGAAAAAAGGGAAAATCATTGAGGAAGAGAGTAAGGAGATGCTCTTAGTGAAAATTGATAAAGAGTTGGTCCTAACTCATGAGATGTTGTTGGGTGATGGAACCAACATGTTTTTTAACCCTTTGATGAGAACTAACCAGGGGAACTAGCTCTTTACCTAGTTTATATTCTTTTATTTTGCAGGGTGATGATGAGTTGTCATAACCCGATCTCGTGGATCATGATGGTACCTACTATACCTCCAGTAGGAGAACCAACCCTATAGTCCAAAGCCGAAGTAGAAGCGGAGGACTATTATATCAATTGTGGAAAGTACAAGTATAATAATCAGCAGATAATTAAAATGTGGAAGTTTAAGAATCAAGTAAATACCCAAAACCCGGTATCAGTGTCAAACAAACCACTAAGTACAGAAACAAAAAATCCTAAATGTCTAATATCTAGTACAACCGTGTCTCCAAAATAGATGGAGATCAAATATAAATGCCCAAAGACGAAGAGAAGTAGGTAAAAGATAGACGCCAAGCTCACCCTGAATCTCTAAAGTAAAATATAACTTCACGAACAACTGGTTGTGATCACAGTTAGGAACCTGTATTCTAATATGCACATGTGTAAGTGTAGTATGAGTACAAGTTGTTGAAGCAACCCATACCTAGTAGGCTTCGAGGGCCCACTAGGCACATAATAATAATAAAAGCAATAAATAATGAAATGTAATAAGGGGGTCACAGAAGAAAATAGTACAATAAGGGAAGTGATCTACTTAAATAGGAATCGAGTAACAAATAGGCATGTATCACTAGCTAATCACATAATAGGATCTCAGGAACTGAAGAAGAACGTACCTGAGAATCCTTACAATAATATATATGAATAATAATTCAATAAATAGGAGTTAAAAGAAGATAGGAGTAGAACATGGAAGGTATACCGGTAACCTCAAGTAAAATAGTAGATGATTGAATAAAAATGTAAGGCACAAAATCCCACATAGCATGAAGTAGTAATTAACCAACAATAACAAATAAGTAGGAATAATAAAGTAAGTCAAAGAAACGCTAACAAGTCCCCCAAACAGAAGCGTATCGTACATAGAAATATGCTCATCCATAGTCCCCCATGATGACCTAAGGGTACACTGAAGAAAACAGGTGCAAAAAAGTAAATACACATATGGAGTATCTAATACTGCGCACATATCTCTTACAGTACCCGTAGGCCCAATAGGTAGAACCCATGGAAGTCTAACCTAGCTATTCCTGGTATGATACTCTCTTGTCTCCTATACCCCCTCCGCGTCAGCCGTAGCCTGGAGGAAAGGTCTATGGAGTTATGTAACCATGTACGATCTCTAACATCATCATAACCTCACATCCTAAATCTCAGAACCTCAAGGGTCTCGTCTGGCATCTCGTTCCTCATATCAATAGTATCGTCAAGCCCTATTTGACAAGTCAAGGCATTCAATGCCTGCATGTCATCGTATCACTAAAAGTACACAATAAATTGGGTATCATCATGTTTCCATAACCAGTAGTACCATAGTGTCAAAAAGTTGTACTCATTGTCGTATGATGACAAACTCATGTCCCAGAGGTTATAATCACTGCCGAGCAGATTTGGTCTCAAGTCCTATCATTTATTAGTCAAATGATATTTCCCGGTGCTAGGATGTGAAGCCTGGCTAAAACAAATGAAAATAGTATTACCAGGTGCTCGATATAATGTTGAGTCTAAAACTGTTAAAAAGTCATTTTCTTATATTATTCTTGTTAAATATTCAAATTTTCCAACTTGTAACATTATTCCTCATTATTATCAATATCAATCTCTAGCCTTTGTGGTTCAATAATCAAGCGTTGATACTGACCCACCCCTAATGCACTCTCATCAGAGCCATAGGCCCAACCTCTCTTATCATGAATGCACAACAGATCAACAAGTGTATATATA
>JBDJHY011050849.1:0-14195 GCA_039654485.1 Withania somnifera
AATGTGTCCCCTTCCTTGACACCGAAAGCATTGGATGGTAGAAGGTCTAGGAAAATTAGGCTTTGCAACATTACCTTTCTTTGGTCTTTCATAGACCTTTGCACGATAATCGGCCTTAGCGGGGATAGCTTTACAACTACCCTTGGACTCCTTTATGTATGGCCTCATTGTCTTGTCGTTCTTATCCCATGGCTTGGTAGAAGAGATTTTTGGCTTCAAAGCCCTTACTTCTTTCAGATCTTCCTCCACTTTCAAATCATCATGAAAAGCCAATTCCAAGGTATCATAGTGTTTGATCCTCATGGGCCTTAACACCTCAAACCTAAAATTTGCAATAAATCTCATCATCGTGCATTGGTTTGGCTCTTCAAGATTGGAATTCATTCTAAAGTTCTCAAACTCGTCATAATATTCTTCCACACTTTTAGAACCTTACCGCAACATGTATACCTTTTTCAGAAGCTCTTGATAATAATTGGGCGGCAAATACCTAAACTCCATCATCGCAAGTAACTCTTACAAATTAGGAATCATGAAGACATTGTGGAGTTCTCTTTCTCTCCTCTTGGATTCCCACCAAGTAGATGCATAAACCTCAAATTATGTAAAATAATACTTGGCTTTCAATTCATTCGATATGTTTTTAGTGAGAAAGATCCTCTCACTTTGTAGCTTCCACTTAATAAATTCCTCCGGATCACTACTCCCTTTAAACCTTGGGAGTGTCATCTTAATGGTACTCAAGCCTCGATCAACATTATTCCGATGCCTTATCCTGACTCCTCTATCTTTCTAAGGCCTATCTCCTCTATGATTCCCTTTCCTATTCCTTCTATCATCCCAATGAATGTCTCTTCGATACCTATAGCCTTGTGGAAAATTGAAGCCTTGTTTTGGCCTTCCATCTCTAGGTTCTCCATATCCTTATTTTCCTCCTTGCCCCCATTCATCATCTATAACAACTTTATTGCGTACTTGATCATACAAAGGATCATGGTATGGGTAATCTTGTTCAAGGTATTGTGTGTGGTTTTGTGGAGGTGGCATCATGGAACCATGTAAAGGTACAACATATACATTTCTTTGGGGAAATGGACTAAGAGTGAAATCATATATGGTTTGTGGTTCTTGAGGTGGAATGAATGGTTGTGGATTTGGATGTGAAGTCCCATTACGGGGATGTCTTGGAGTACCGTGGTGTAGAAATGTGGGTTTTTGGTGGAAGCTTTGACTTTGGATTAAAGGTTGTCGAGTCATTTGTTGAAATTGACTCGGGGGATATGGTTGTAGATTGCTCCATACTCCCCTTTCCCTTCTCTCGACTCACCTCCAGGGGTGAATCCCCTTTGCTATGATCCTCCACCCTACTTACCCGTTCCTACAAACCTCCCATTCTTCCATTCATCTCGATGAGTTGTTTCGCAATCTCCGATAAAGAGTTTGCAAGAGAATTAGATGTTTCACCTTCAAGATTCATTGTACCTACACAACTCAACAATTTTTTTAGATATAAAAGGCTCACCCACTCGTGTGTGTGTGCTCTCCCTTATCTCTAAGAGTTTATCCAAAATTGCTTGTCGAGCACTTTTGCTCTTATCAATCAAAGAACCTCTAACCTTTATGGTAGAATGGATTCTTGTTGACAATCAACGGACTTAAAGAAGACCGCACTTGAACCAAGAATTAAAAATAAAAATATAAAGAAATAAAAGCTCACAAGAATTGGTACAAAGAAATACGGACATAAGAACTAATTCAACACTCTGTAGAAAGAATACTAAGTGTAGAATAGTTGTGAATAGAATTTGATGTTTTGAAATTTGAAGCTAAGAATCAAGATTGAATTGAATTAAATTGATATGTTATCAGGGTATTGAAGACTCAATTAAGAGTTGTTTTTGATGTTTGATGACTGACATGGAAGGTGGCGGACCACCGTGAAAGGGTGGTGACTGCCGTCTAGGAAGGGTGGACCGCCGTCTGGGAGGGCGTTACAAGATGGCAGTCAAATGTAGACCACCATCTTTGGCAGTGTGTTCATCTTGGAACCAAGGAAAAATAGCTTGACCATCGTCCTTGGTAGATTGCCTGGGACGTGTGTGGGTCACTTGAAATCCGTAAATTTCCTTTGATACCCCTTGGTCCTTTGCTTAATTATAAAAATACTAACTTCCAAACAATTTTTCTGAACCAAAATAACTCCAAAATGGATCAAACACCTCCAAAAATGTAGAACAACCAACAACAATCTTTGAAGATCTTCAAGAACACTTTTAACCTTCAAAAATTCAAGTTTTCCAAAACAACTCAGAATGAGATGAAACTTGAAATCTAATCTCCTAAGAACTTGTAGATCACAATTACAACCTCTCAAACAACAAACTCCAAAGCTAAGGACGGAAATTTGGATTAGATGTACTTTCTGCTCCTCTTCTTCATTTGAATGTTCATATGAACATGAAGAACATGATGAACACCAAATCTTAAACCTTACCAAAGCAGCTCGGAATTGTACCAATTTAAACCACAAGTTCCTCAACTTAGGGAGAATAATTTCTATAACTTTTCAACCATAAATTCAACTCGAAATTGCTCCAATCTATCCGACCTTGTTTCAAGCTTAAGAACACATAGAACAATGGTGTTCAAGCTTAAAACCTACACAAACCTCAACCAAATCTTCCCAAATTAGATTCCAAACTCCTTGAGAGGTAAGGAATACAAATTTCCACTTTTTAATCAACAACAACTACCAAATATCTCCAGATTTGAGTTTGAACTCCGTATTAAAAATGAACTTCAACCAAAAACCAAATTTCATCATATACCTCAAATCAACTCCAAATTCAACCAAAATTTGTGATACACGATCCTTAAAACTCAGTTTTAATATTGAACTACTTCAGTTTTCCAAATCAATATGGAATTTTAACAAATTCGAAATTCCTTCAAACTCAAAATTGAATACAATGGTAGAACCACCAAATCAATTCGGATTCAACTCAAACTTGATATACATGACCTAAATTACTAGGAGAACAATTCCTTGTAATAAAAATAAAAAAATAACATAATTTTGAGTGACTGCATTTTTTGAATTTTGGGCAATTTTTCAGAAAATTTGATTTTTTTGTGATTTCTGATTTACAACCTAGGATTGTAATTTAACGGAATAAATTACATGCCTAGGATTTGATACCAAATGATATGGCCCAAGATACGATCCATAAATACGGAAGTAGAAAAAGTAGATGAAGAATGAAAAATAGAAAGATATATGGAATTCAATTCAGAAACTTACCGTAGTGAATTTCGAATCGACGATTATAAACTTCCAAACAATGCACCCACAAATGGAAGTTATAAATGATTGATTCAAGCTAAATGACTTTTGAGGAATTAAGGATTCACCCACCTTTAACACTCAAATTTGAGGACGTGAACTATCGTAATTTCTATTGATGAAATTGGAAAGTTGTAAGCTAACTATTACAATGAACTAGAGAGAGTAAAATCTAAAAATTAATATCTCAATCAAAAATGAACTAAATGAAAATTTGAAATGAGCCTCTATTTATAGAGGTGCAAATTTACTTATTACACTTAGGCCCAGAAGTGGCCTAATGCGAGAAATAGGTCCTCATACTTTTGGGGCTAGCAAATTAAGTCCCCATAGTCTTCTTCAACCCTCCACAAGCTATAGATCAAACCGTGTGGTTTTTCAATGGCCTCCAACACCTCTTTGTGCTTGAAAACTGCTTGGAATCATTGGAGGTCCCTAGTTTCACTCCTTGTGAATGGCTTTGATGGTGTGAACGTTTTTCAGGCGTTATCAACTTGGAGTTTGGTTCAAGGTTCATGGGATTAAAGGTAAAACCTTTCTCTTGAAGACATTACTTATTTAATTGACTTTTTTGTGGAGTTTTGTCAAGGGAGAAGTCTTGGAGATGAACATCAATGGAGCAAACCACCTAGGCAACCGACCCAGTTCTTTACCTTCTCTCTTTATTTGCCTAAGGATGGTATGTACTCATGGCATATGCTTACCTTTTTATTTTCAAGGGCATAGAGGTAAATTATAACTCCCTTGAACCTTCTTCTAGCACTCATATGGTGTTTTGTGAATTTATTTCCTAGTGTCTATAAGGATGTGCTATGAGTACCTTGGGAAAGTTCTTGAGCTTGGTTGTGGGATACTCCTTCCCTTGTATCCTAGGTTTGGTTTGTCATTTACCCCATTTTTTGTTGAGGCTAGTGCATGGACCAAGATTTTGGTGTGGTAAATTTTTGTTGCTAGTGCACTTAGCCAAAGTGGTGATTTTTTCCTTGACTTAAGGGGAAATGTGTATGTTTTCAAAATGGGATTAATTTGTACTTGCATTTTTGGTTCCCTAAATACATTACATCATTCGACCTACCCTCTTGTAACCATCTCGTGAGTAGCCAAGTGTAAAATATTTTACTTGAACGTTTGTTCTTTGGGCATATTGATACTTGGTTACTTTATAATAGTGAGTACTTTGGCATGTTAGATTTGGTTTATGCTCACTATGGGTATTATCATCCACCTTTTGATGATTTTACCCTTTGTTTAGTTTTGAAGGGTTCGTATACTCATTCTTTTCCATGTTTTTCTGATTTGGATTTGAGGATGAATCTTCTCAAGAAGGGGAGGATGGTAATGATCTGATTTGAGATCCAGAAGGACTCAATTTGTATTGTTGACAAAATATGAAACAACAAAACATGAAATTAACAAAATTAAAGGATAGATTGAGAAATTGGGGATGAGAAGTGAAGAATAGAATAGTTAATTCGAATTCCCAAATCAACTAATAGGAGAAGAGATTGAAAATTACCGATCAAGAAACTCTATTAAATTTCATAAATAAGTATCTCGATGTGACATGCAAGGCAAGAAGCTCGTAATCAACAATGGTGGAACACCATCACTAAGATCCTACACTAAATCTATGAACTACTATAAGCTTACAAGCTTGATTTAATCATTCAGAAGATGAAAATATCCAAAGTCCTAAATAATTTGAATGACTCTCTATTTATAAAGGATCAACTTTCATTATTTACACATAAATCCAAAAGTGACTCCAGATGACAAATTGACCCCATAAGCTTGGAGTCACTTCCAGAAGGCCCTTCATGTCTTCAAATGTCTCCCAAGATATCTTCCAAACTTGGGATCCTCTTGATTGGTACTCATGTATGCCATGTAGGGATCCATTTGGTTCCTCAAAACTAATTATGTATCGGCTCTTCTTAGTTGGACCTCGAAGTATGTGCCTAACATGAACGGTACTTTCCAGGGCGTTATTAGTTGATGGCTTTCTTTTCAAAGATGGTATAGTATGTATTCCCATGAGCTCATGGAGGGAAATATTCACTAAAGGAGCACATTATAGTGGCATGATGATGGGGCACTTTGGGGTGAATAAAACTCTTAGTCTCCTTATGGAACAATTCTATTGGCCCAAAATGAAAGGTGTTATGGAGAAGATTGTTGCACAATGCCTTGTGTGCAAACAAGCCAAGTCCAAGGTCCTTCCTCAAGGTATGTACCTTTCTCTTCCCATTCCTAAGAGTCCATGGTTGGACATCTCTATGGATTTTATGTTGGGTCTCCCTAGAACTTGGAGAGGGAATGATAGCATCTTTGTGGTTGTAGATAGATTTTCTAAAATGGCCCATTTTATTCCATCCCATAAGTGTGATGATGCATCTCATGTAGCTTCTTTATTCATTCTACATGTGCTTAAAGTGCATCTATCAGTACTGATAGAGACCCCATTACTGATAGAGACCCCAAGTTCATTAGTCATTTTTTGGAAGACCCTTTGGAACAGATAGGCAAACCGAAATAGTCAATAGGACTCTTGATAGCATGCTTAGATGTGTGGTGAAAAATACCCCAACTTCTTAGGAAGACCGGTTATCTCTATTGGAATTTTCTTATAACCTGTCCACGCATATATCTATGGGCATGACTCCTTTTGAAGTGTGCTATATCTTTAATCCTTTAATTCCACTAACGCTAACCCCATTGTTAAGTGATATTGTTGTAAGTTTAGATGCCAATGCAAGGGCCAATGAAATGATGAAGATTCATGCAAAGGCTAAAGAAGCCATGGAAAAGAGTACCTCTAAGGTAGCTCTTCAACAAAGCCAAAAGAGGAAGAGGGTAGTATTTAAGCCCAACGATTGGGTATGGGTGCATTTAGAAAGGAAAGGTTTCCACAAGTGAGCAAAGGAAAGTTGAGCCCAAGGGGTGATGGTCCATTCAAGATCCTCCAAAGAACTAATGACAACACCTACAAAGTGGAATTACCTGGTGAGTACAATGTCCATAATATGTTCAATGATTGTGACTTGTCTTCTTGTCTCCTTTTCGTGTAGGTGATGACCATGTTGAGGCTTTAGATTCGTGGACAAATCCTCTCCAAGAAAGGGAGGATGATATGATATTAGAAAGCCATCCCACTTCAAGGCCGTTCACAAGGAGCTAAGCTAGGAACCTTCAATGATTCCAAGCATTGTTCAAATACAAAGATGTGTTGTAGGCCGTTGAAGAGCCACACGGGTTGATATAAAATATGTAGAAGGTTGAAGAAGACTTTGGGAACCTAATATTTTAGTCTCAAAAGTTTGAGGACTTAAGTGTCACCTTAGGTCACTTTTAGGCCAAAGTATAATAATCAAACTTGCACTTTATAAATAGAGGTTCATTTCAAATTATAGTTTAGTCTACTTTGGATGAACAACTAATTTTTCAGATTTCTCTCTTAGTTCATGTAATAGCTAGTTCATAGTTTCATTCAAGTCAATAGAATACAATAGTTCACGTTTATCAAATCGAGTGATCAAGGTGGGAGCATCCTTTATTGATCGAAAGCATTTAGCGTGAATTGATTTATTCAAACCTCTAATTATGGTGAATTAAATTGGATTTTGAGTTTGTCAATTCGAAATTCAACTCTTGTAAGTTTCTGAATTGAATTCCACATATCCCTTACTTTTCGTCCTTCATCCCTTCTTCTTCATATCCGCGTGTTGATCTGTTCCCTGGATTATATCATTTGGTATTAGAGCCTAGGCTCGGAGTTTACTTTATCATATTACAATCCTAGGTTGTAAAACTCAAAAATTACAAAAATATAAAAATTCAAAAAAATTGAAAAAAATTTATCCGAGTCAATTGTTGTTATTTGTTGATTTTTATTACTATGAATTCTTCTCCTAGTAATTTAGGTCACGTATATCAAGTTTGAGTCGAATTCGAATTGATTTGGGGGTGCTACCATTGTTACAAAGTTTTAGTTTGAAGGAATTCCAAATTTGTTAAAATTTTGGATTGATTTGGAATAACGAAATGGTTTAATCAATAAGTTGAGTTCCAAGGATCGTCTATCTCATTTTTCATCAAATTCGGAGAAGATTTGAGGTTAGAATTGAAATTTGGTTTTTTTGTGATTGAGGTCACTTTTGATCCGAATTTTGAACTCAGATCTGAAGATATTTGGTAGTTATTGTTGATTGAAAAGTGTAAATTTGTATTCTTTACATCTCAAGGAGTGTGGAAATCGAATTTAGAAGGATTTGGTTGAGGTTTGTGTAGGTTTCAAGATTCAACACCATTGTTCTAAGTGTTCTTAAGCTTGAAAAAAGGTTGGATTGATTGGAGCAATTTCAAGTTGAATTTATGATTGAAAAGTAGTGGAAATTGTTCACCATAAGTTGAGGAACTTGTGGTTTAAATTTGGTGAAATTCCAAGTTGATTTGGTAAGGTTGAAGATTTGGTGTTCATCATGTTTTTCATGTTCATATGAACATTCAAATGAAGAAGATGAGCAGAAAGTACATTTGATCCAAATTTCCAACCTCAACTCTGGAGTTTTTTGTTTAAGAGTTCGTAATTGTGATCTACAAGTCCTTAGGAACCTATATTTCAAGTTTCATCTCATTTCGAGTCGATTTGGAAGACTTGAATTTTGAAGGTTCAAAGTGTTCTTGAAGATCTTCAAAGATTGTTGTTGGTTGTTCTTTATTTTGGAGGTGTTTGATCCTTTTTTGGTGTTGACTTGGTTGAGAAAAGTTGTTTAAAAGTTGGTACTTTCGTAATTGAGCAAAGGAATAAGGGGTATCAAAGGAAATTGACGCATTTCAAGTGACCCGCGCACTTCCTAGGCATTCTTCCAAGGACAGCAGTCACAAGGCAGCCGGCCTCTTTCAACCGCCAACTTGGAAGGTGGTCTGCCATGAGACGGCGGTCAGGCCCTTCTTCCCTTGTTCTAAGCTCAACATACTGCCAAAGAAAGCAGTCCACACTTGACCTCCAAGTCCTACCGCCCTCCAACACGGCAGTCTACCCTTCCCACACGGCGGTCAACATTTGGAAGCTAAAGCTTACTATCAAGAACGGTGGTCACCGCCCTCCTAAAGCAATTTGCCACCCCACACAGTGGTCATCAAGTATCAAAAACAACTCTTAATTGAGTATGTCTCGGTAACATCTGAACTCAATTCAATTCTATCTTGTTTCTTAGTTTCAAATTTCAAACATCAATTCTCTTTTACAACTATTCTACACTTAGTATTCTTTCTACAAAGTGTTGAATTAGATTCTTGTGTCCGTATTTCTTAGTATCAATTCTTATGAGCTTTTATTTCTTTATATTTCGTTGTCAATTCTTGGTTCAAGTGCGGTCTTCTTTAAGTCTGTTGAGTGTCAACAAGAATCCACTCTACCACAAAGGTTAGAGGATCGTTGGTCGATAAAGGCAAAAGTGCATGACAAGCAATTTTGGATAAACTCTTAGAGGTAAGGGAGAGCACACACACATGAGTGGGTGAGCCTTTTATTACTAACTAAAAAGTTTGTTGAAGTTTTGTAGGTACAATGTCACATCTTAAAGGTGAAACATATAATGCTCTTGCAAACTCTTTATCGGAGATTGCGAAGCAAATCACCGAAATGATTGGAAGAATGGGAGGTTTGGAGGAAAGGATAAATAGGGTGGAGGTTATTGACAAAGGAAATTCACCTAGGGAGGTGAGTTGGGAGAAGGGAAAGGGGAGTATGGAGCAATCTACAACCATATCTCTGAGTTATTTCCAATAAATTACTCGGCCACCCTTAACGCGAAGTTAAAGTTTCCATCAACAACCTACATTTCTAAATTATGGAACTCCTAGACACATCTGCAATGGAACTCCACATCCAAATCCACAACCATTCATTCCTCCACAAGAAACACCAACCATACGTGACTATCATCCAAGTCCATCTCTCCAAAGAAATCTATCTGATGTCCCCTTACATGGTTCTATGATGTCACCGCACTACAATCATCCTCATAACCCATTCCAAGATTACCAATATCATAACCCCTTGTATGATGAAGTTAACTATGGAATTGATAATGATGAAGCATGGGGGCAAGAAAGTAGAGAAGGTGATAAGGAGCCTAAGGATGGAAGGCAAACACAAGTCTTAGGTGGGGACCAAGGTTATGGGAATATAGGTGCACCTCATTGGGAAGCTAGAGGGATTAGGCAAGGCATACATAGGGGCGAAAGGATTTAGGAGGATAGAGGAGTTAGGATAGGGCATCAGAATGATGTTTATCGAGGCTTGAGCACTATCAAAATGACACTCCCAAGGTTCAAGGGGAATAGTGATTCGGAAGAATTTATTGAGTCCAGCTACAAGTGAGAGGATCTTTCTCACTAACAACATATCGGATGCTTTGAAGGCCAAGTATGCTCTTACATAATTTTAAGGTTACGCATCTACTTGGTAGGAATCCAAGAAAAGAGAAAGAGAACTCCACAATGTCTTCATGATTCCTAATTGGCAAGAGTTTCTTGCAATGATGGAATTGAGGTATTTTCTGCCCAACTATTATCAAAAGCTTCTTAAAAAGGTATACATGTTGCGGCAAGGTGCCAAAAGTATGGAAGAGTATCATCATGAATTTGAGAATGAAGACCAATCTGGAAGAACATTGCCAATGCATGGTGATGAGATTTATTGCAAATTTGAGGTTTTAAGTGTTAAGGCCTATGAAGCTCAAACACTATGCCGCCTTGGAATCGGCATTTCGAGATGCTTTAACAGTGGAGGAAGATTTGAAAGAAGTAAGAGCTTTGAAACAAAAAAGCTCTTCTACCAGGCCATGGGAGAAGAATGACAAGGTGAAGAGTCCATACATTAAGGAGTCCAAGTGTAGTGGTCAAGCTACCCCTGCTAAGGCCAACTACCATGCAAAGGTCTATGATAAACCAAAGGAAGGTAATGTTGCAAAGCCTAATTTGCCTAGACCTTCTACCATCCAATGTTTTTGGTGTTAAGGAAGGGGAAACATTACTTTTGGTGTTAAGGAAGGGGAAACATTACTAGTGGGTGTCCAAACAAAAGAACTATTTTTACATTCCATAGAGGGTATCACACGGAAGATGAAGGTGAGTGTGATGAAGATAGATAAGAAGAGAAAGATAATAATGAAAATAAAAGAAAAGCTACGAATGATGATGATGACACCCTTGTTGAGATGGTTAATTTTGCTTGCCTCGTGAAGAGAATGTCCTTCACTACACCAAATGAAGATAAGCTAAAGGTTAATGTTAACCTTTTTAGTATGGTGAGACAGATTATGGGGGCACTTGCTAGGGAGGACCTTAACCAAAGAGAGAGTTTGTTCCATGCAAGGTGTAAAATCTTAGACAAGGTATGTTCCCTAATCATTGATAGTGGAATTTGTACTAATGTGGTGATCCAATCGACGGTGGAATGGTTGCAATTTCCAACCACCAAACATCCCAACCCATACAAGTTATAATGGCTCAATGATAGTGGTAAGATGAAAGTCCTTAGACAAACTATGATCAAATTTAGCATTGGCAAATATCATGAGGAGATCTTGTGTGATGTGGTGCCCATGTTGGCTTATCATGTACTTTAGGGAAGGCCTTGCCAATTTAATAGGGATGTTACTCATCAAGGCCAAACCAACAAGTACACTTTTGTGATGAATGGAAAGAAGCATGTGCTTACACCATTGACTCCCTATCAAGTAAGTGAAAACTATTGCATCATGAAAAAACTTAGGGAGAGTGGAAAAGTTGGAGGAGAAGATAGTGGTACCAAGGGTTCCGCTAGTAAGAAAGAAAAAGGAAATGACTTGGCTAAGTTGAAAGAAAAGAAATGAATGATCTCCAAGCCCAAAAATTGTCTCAAGGAGGTTGATGAGGGTCATTATCTAGTGTGCCTCATCAAAACTAACTATTCATTGCATACTTACCAAGACACTAGCATTTTTCCTAGTGTCATTTCTTCTCTCGTGTAAGGTTACAAGGATTTATTTCCGGATGAGATGCCTAAAGGGTTACCACCTTTAAGGGGAATTGAACATCAAATTGATTTTGTATCGGGTTCTCAAATTCCAAACCGGCCGGCATATAGGGGCAATCCGTAAGAAATAAAAGAATTGCAAAAGCAAGTGAAAGAGCTTCTTGTGAAGGGACTTATAGAAGAGATCTTGAGTCCATGTACCGTACCGATGATTCTTGTACCAAAGAAATATGGCACTTGGAGGATGTGTGTTGATTGTAGAGCCATAAACAAAATTATGATAAAATATCGACATCTTATTCCAAGACTTGATGATATGTTGGATAAGTTATATGGCTCACGTGTTTTCTCAAAAATTGACTTGAGAAGCAGCTATCACCAAATCCGGATAAAGTGGGTGATGAGTGGAAAAAGGAATTCAAGACTAAATTCGGCCTACATAAGTGGAGGTCATGCCCTTTGGCTTGACCAATGCACCAAGAACTTTCATGAGACTCATGAATCATATCTTGAAGCCATTGATTAACAAGTGCGTTGTCGTCTATTTCAATGACATAATCATCTATAGCAAGTCACTTGAGGAATATATGTCTCATTTGAGACAAGTCTTTGATATCGTGGTGAAAGAAAAACTCTATGCTAACCTCAAGAAATGCTCTTTCTTCCTTGATTTTGTGGTTAGTTCTCAAGGAGTGGAAGTCAATGAAGAAAACATTGATGCCATCAAGTCATGGAAAACTCCCACTAATGTTTCGGATGTTTGGAGATTTCATGAGTTTGCTAGCTTCTACTGGCAATTTGTAAAGGACTTTAGCTCCATCGCCTCTCCTTTGACCGGACTTAATAAGAAAAATGTCCCCTTATTTGGGGAAAGACACAAGAAGAATCCTTCAAAACTTTGAAGGATAAATTAAGTTCATCTTCTTTTCTATCTCCCAAATTTTAAAAAGGCATTTAAGGTTGAATGTGATGCATCCGGAGTGGATATTCATGGATTGCTTATGCAAGAAGGTAAGCCTTTGGCTTACTTTAGTGAAAAAATGAAGGGAGTGTCATTGAATTACTCCACATATGACAAGGAGTTATATCCACTTGTGAGAGTATTAGGACATTGGTAACATTACTTGTGGCACAAAGAATTTGTCAAAAGGAAGGATCATGATTCCTTAAAAGACTTGAAGGGGAAATCTAGACTGAATATATGACATGCCAAATAGGTGGAGTTCATTGGGACCTTTCCATACATCATTCACTATAAAAGTGGGAAGGAGAATATGGTCATCGATGCCTTGTCAAGAAGATTTCTAATGGTGCATGTGATGACCTCAAAAATGTAGGGATTTGGTAACTTGAAGGAGTCTTATTCTATGGACCTCAATTTCCAAAGAGTTCTTGAAGAACTCAATTAAGGACACCAGTTGATAGATTTTAATTGGTTGATGGGCTTTTTACAAAGATGGTAGAGTATGTGTTCCCATGAGCTCATCGAGAGAATTACTCATCAAGGAAGCACATTCTGGTGGTATGATGATTGGACACTTTGGAGTGGCAAAGACTTTTGGCCTCCTCGTGGAACAATTCTATTGGCCCAAGATGAAAGGTGAGGTTGAGAATCATTACATAATGCATTATGTACAAATAAGCTAAGTCCAAGGTCCTCTCTCAAGTTATATACCTTCCTCTTCCCATTCCTAAGGGTCCATGGTTGGACATCTCTATGGATTTTGTGTTGGGCTTTCCTAGGACTAGGAGAGGGCATGATAGCATCTTTATAGTTATAGATAGATTTTCTAAAATGGACATTTTCATTATATGCCACAAATATGATGATGCATCTCATGTCTCTTCATTCTTTATTCTACATGTGCTTAGGTTGCATGGGCTCCCTCAAATTAGTGATAGGGATCCCAAGTTCATTAGTCATTTTTAGAAGACCCTTTAGGGTTTTCTTGGCACAAAACTCTTATTTTCTGCTTCTTTTTATCCCCAAATGGATGGGCAAATAGAAGTGGTCAATAGGACTCTTGGTAGCATGCTCAGATATGCGGTGAAAGATACCCAAACTTATTGGGAATACCGGTTACCCCTATTAGAATTTGCTTATAACTGGTCCACTCACAGATCTATGGGCATGAATCCTTTAGAAGTGTGCTATGGTTTTAATCCTTTGATTCCACTAATGCTAACCCCATGTTGTTGTGAGTCTAGATGCTAAAGCAAGAGCCAATCAGATAATGAAGATTCATGCCAAGGCCAAAGAAGCCTTAGAGAAATGTACCTCCAAGGTAGCTCATAAACAAAACCAAAAGAGATAGAAAGTGATCTTTGAACCCAATGATTGGGTGTCAGTGCATTTTAGAAAAGAAAGGTTTCCATATGTGTGCAAAGGCAAGTTGAGCCTAAGGGGTGATGGTCAATTCAAGATCCTCCAATGGATTAATGACAATACCTTCAAAGTCAAATTGCCCTGTGAGTACAATATCCATAATGTGTTTAATGTTTGTGACTTATCTTTTGCTTGTAGGGGATGATGATGTAGAGGATGAATCCTCTCCATGAAGGGGAGGATGATATGATGTTAGGAGGCTACCCCACATCTATTCCCTTCACTAGGAGTCAAGCTAGAGATCTTCAACAACTTCAAGCTTTACTTAAGCACAAGAAAGCTATGGAAGCCATTGAAGAGCAACATGACTTGATCTATAGCATGTGGATGATTGAATAAGAAGACATTGAAGAGCTTGGGAAGACTTTGGGGACATAGTTTGTAAGCCCCAAAAGTATGTGGACCTATTTGTCAATTTGGGTCACTTTTAGGCCTAAGCGTAA
>JBDJHY011050960.1:0-14194 GCA_039654485.1 Withania somnifera
TAGGCGCGTTCTAGTGTTTTCAACCACTAAAATTCTATTTTTACATGGAGATTATGTTCATATGAAGGAATAGATGCAACAACTCATGTAGATTACAACCCTAGTATAGTTTAAACCATAGATCCCACAACCCTAGAGTTAGGGTTTAGCCTTCAATAAATATCATATAACAATACCGAAACCAAAAGATAGAGATTAACATACCATAAGTATAAAATTCATTTGATTGCAGAATTATGCTCAAAATAACTTAACAATTGTGTTCTTGAAGGAGTATGGGTATTAAACCCTAACTCACAAGTCTCAGAAAAGTATGTAAAGAATGATAATAGTATATTTCAAAAACTAAGCTAATTATGCTATTTATAGAGTGTAGGAATAAGTGCAATAATCAGCAACTTGGGTTGGGCTTTCGTCCATTTGGACAACCAAGAAGGTGAACCATCTGGTGACAGGTGGAACCTCCTTGCTTTCCATTTTTCACCTCCCTCAATCCAGTGAACTTTCTAATAGGCGATTCTAGTAGGCGAACCATCTCCCAAAAGACAAGACGTCTACTAGGCGGCCTATTCTTTGCTCCTTATCGAGTGAAGTTCTGAGTAGGAGAAACCTCTCAGGAAAATCATCTGTCTTCATATAGTTCTTTTGTGGCACCGTCTGTTGGTGGCGCTCTTATCTAGTGAAATTCCCATTAGATGGATAAATCCGACATTTTATTTGAGCCCAAGAAAATTGTCTCCTTGTCACCTAAAATTTCCCTTTTCTTGTACAAGTGTTGCATACTTCTACCTATTGACTTAACCATGCAAATACTCAATAAAAGAATTTAAACACGCTGTTATGACTCAAGAACATGCTCCAATTTTGAGTTTTTAAGTGTACAATTGACGTAAAATGCAGTCACATCATGGCACGCTTTACACCAATAAAAAGACTTTACTAAATATAGATTTTAGACAACCTAGGAGTCATAAAACTAGTGCTCTGGTACCAAGTTGTCACGCCTTGAGTCTACACCCTAGATGGGACACAATGTTCAATAAGACCCTCAACTGACCCTGAGTATCTGGTAGTACTGCTAAATAATGCAAAAAAATAAGGCAAAAGAAATAAAAATAAATAATTTAGTGGATTAACTGAATATGAAACGGCAAAGTCTACAATTGATGAAAACCAACATTTTAAACCAAAACTTACTACACATACTCTATCTGAAAGTCTCTACTGGTTGTAAATAGATTGACTTTAACAAGTCTCTATTTCATAGAAAAAAGTAATGAAAATGAACAACATGAGATAATGAAGAAGTCTAAATACTATTGGATGGACATCAAGCCCTCAAACCATGAGTACTACCACTGAATCTCTTCTCAATGGAGACCCACGGTTAACCTCCAACATGACCTAAATCTACATTGTGTGTAAGCAAAGTGTATGTGTCAATACTTCTAGAATAAAAAGGTAATCAAATGAATACACAAGTGATCAAAAGTAATACTAAACTTAAAATAAGAGAAAACTAGACTAAAATACATGTAATGATGAATGATTAGAGATTAATAAACTAAGTATACCCATGCATTAAATTACATGACAATGGTTCCCTTTCTAAATAATGTCATAGTTGGAAACTAACCATCAGAATAATACAAAAAATCAACAAAGTTTGTTGTAAAATCAGTGAGTTATGCAACATGTTAATACATACTATGATACTGAAGGCTGGACATAAGTGGAAGATTCTCTTAACCAATAGAAACAATGTGAGCCTCATGGAATGTGCTTCCCTTACACTAACAAGAGGGGGTCCAGTACTTGCAAAGGTACAGGAACCAAAACTCTGTCAATCTACTAAACTAATAAACTGAGCCTAATCAAGATAAAACCCTATGGTGGGAATGTCGTTCTAGGATTAGGGTTTTTTCTAAACCCTAATCTACTCGGTGCTAGATGTTACTACCAAAACTAAAATACTAATGCATTGCTATACTAAATTGGTCATGATCATTAATGGTCTAAGCCATAAAAGATCATAACAATTGAACTATACTAGTAAAATAATATTCTATTTAAGCCTATACTAGTTATGTTAAAGTAGTCTAAGTATGTGATCAATTCGATCCTGAAATACTGTGTATGCTTGTCATAACCATGAAAACTTGTATTTATCTGATGTTGTGATCAAAAGGCAAAAACACACTGAGAGGTGATATAAATAGCCTAAAAATTGATATCTTATGCATATGTTTGCAAATACTAGAGTACTGAATAATTCATTTAAATCACACTTTAAAACTAAAATAAAATTGAATACTGTCAAATGTCCAAGAAGGGATATAAAATAAGAACTAATTTCATAACAAAAGATAAATCTTTCATGAAAGTTGACTAAGAACTAAGATCATGCTTGAACAAGGAGATAATCTAGATGTTACACTTTAGCCATGAAGATTTATGAAAAAACTCATGAAACATAAATAGGAATATTAGAGCTTCATTCAAGACTGAATTGAGAGCATGGGTAAAACTTTTGGGTAAGAACCCTAATCATTTAATTCATGTACATATTAACCTGAAACTTGTAAATTGGGTATAAGAATGAAAACATACTCTTATTGAATACCCACATACATGTTACTAAATATTTCTAATTAAAAATCTTAAAATAGACTTGGGATTTGTTGAACTTGAGTATGAGGAGCCCTAGCCCTGATCTAAGAGAATTCCCTTTAAGTTAGCTGAGAGTATAAAAAGTGAATTATTTGGCTAAATATGCATATATATACTGCCAGGAAAGTCCAAATGACATTTTATTAAACTTGGGAGGTAGAGGAATGGACTAGAATTCCCTTATTTAAAGTTTTGAAAAACTATCAGGAAGGATACCACAGTCACCAGTACGGTCTGTGGTATTGGTACCACAGTCCATAGGTTGATTCATGATATGAAACATAAAATTGGGTTGAATGATTGGCATAACAAAGGGATAGTAAGGACCTTACTATTGATATTATGATTCGTATATTAGATCTTGATTTGGAACTGGGGTCTAGGCTGCAGGATGCAGAGCAGGGAGAAAATATGGTCTATATTATGCAAAGTATGATTTTTTGTGTCTATAGTAGTGTCAAAGTCTAGAAACATGTGGATTTTGACATCCCATTATACAATTAATAGTATAGCCCATAGGGTGCATACTACGATATGTACTGTGACTCGTAGTCTAAGGGGATAGAAACCCAACAAGAAAAACCTCACCATATGGGTAGACAATGCAGGCCATACTATTGATAATAGGATCCATTCTATCGACTGTACATTGAACTTGTAACAACTTTTCCCAGATTTCTGAATTATGCCAAGGTACTGGTTTACCTGGTTTCCAATCAACAAAAATGTATGAAGCCTTATGGTATAAATAATAAATAAATGTCTATCGATATTGTATAAATAGTTATGTAATTTATAAATATTATATAAAAAGTGTATAAACTTCCCAGTAAATTATATATTAACATGTACATGTTCGCTGAGAGCCTATGACTACAAGTTGTATGATATAAATGAAATATCCACAAGTATAGAGGTTAACCCTTTATGGGTACGCAAACATTCAATGTTTATTTTATTAAATTATGATTTCTTTAAACTATTGCACAACACAGAATACCCAAGAGTATTTTCCACCATTTAATATAAGTAAATAGTAATATTTTAAAAAAAATATTATATATTAATGTAATTATATTGATCGTCAGATGATTGATTGAGTAATAATAATAATAATAATATTAATAATAATTATAATAAATAATAATAATAGTCATGAGTAGGAGGAGGAGGAAAGGAGAAGGAGGAATTATATAACAACAACAACAACAACAACAACAAGGAGGAGGGAAGGAGATGAGGAGGGGAGGAGATGAGAAGGAGGAGGAGGAGGAGGAGAAGGAGGAGGAGAGGAAGGAGTAGGAGGAGAAGGAGAAGGAGAAGGACAAGGACAAGGAGAAATAGAAGGAAAAGGATGAATTGTACAACAACAACAACAACAATAACAACAACATCAAGAGGGCGGAGGGGGGAGGAGAGGAGAAGGAGAAGGAGAAGGAGAAGGAGAAGCAGGAATTTTACAACATCATATTTATAAATTATTTTCTGACAAGAAATCACCTTGTTTAGAAGAGAAACAAAAAGTTTCTTCAAATTATCATCAACATTCTTATTTAGAATTGTCACGTACCCCATTATCTAACAACATCGTATTTGTAAATTATTTTCTTACAAGAAATCACCTTGTTTAGAAGAGAAACAACAAGTTTCTTCAAATTATCATCAAAATTCTTATTTAGAATTGTCACGTACCCCATTATCTTAGAAATGACATCAAAAGAATCATCGAAATAATCTATATCAGAATATTAAAATAAAAAAACTATTTAGCTAGAGAAGTGTCCAAATCAAGTACATAGATCTAATGGTTAATGAACCCCAACCAATGTAAAAAATCATAGGTCTAATATGATGCAATTCATCATAGCCTTTCTTATACTAGATCAAGAATTAAAAGTGCTCATGCTAGACCCCGAGATATCCTGAACCTTCGTCAGAATGAATAGACAGGATCATGCAGCACTATCTGAACTTGATCAACACCTTAAGAGTCAGAACACACAAACCATATAAATGCACCTCGCAGGCCTCAACTTGTGAGACCTCAAGAAGTGTATGTGGATGACAATAAGGTAGACCTTGATGGAGTTGGGGCAATAGGGGCAATCATACTACCCTCACTAGCCCCAGGCAGCAAGTTTAATAGCATAATCACAATGATACAATTGCTTAATATGAAGAGTTTACTTCGTGGAATAGTTGTTGAGGACCCAAACTTGCATTTGAAAAAAATTCACAGCCATCTGCAAATCCTACAACCTTCCTGGAGCGAGTCAAAATGCTATCCGACTGAGGTTTTTCCCGCTATCACTTAGTGGGGTCCTATATGACGCGCACCTAGGACCCAAAAATCCACAATCTATGGCGTGCACCTATGTCTAAAAATCCCTCAAAACTGGTCGTAGATGGAATTAACAGTGGGTCCTATATGGCGCTCACCTATGTTCAAGTGTCCCAGAGTTGGACACAGTAACGAAAAATACAAGAGGCTGGCACACTAAAGAGTCTGAAGTATCTGGTGGGGCCATGAGTAATGCGATGATAGTTGAGCAATGCTGTAGGAAAGAGTAGAGAGACCAAGACATGGTACACTTGAAGACATAAATTAATTTAATGTCGAAGCAACTTCTTGAGAAAAGCTATGATAGGATCAAAGTGATCATGTCCTGTGAGAAAGGAACTTGCAGGGCCAATGATTTCGACTCGAACGAGGAGGCTAAGAACCTCCAAAATTAGGGGGGTTTCAACAGGGGACCCAAGGTTGGAACTATAATCATGAGTACTTTAATGACAGAAGAGCCTACCAAGACAAACAATAGGACAGTTGGATAGAAAGGGAAGCATTAAAAAAATCAGAGTGGAGTTTATGTGCCTCTGTGACACGTGAGCGAGAGACGAACACTTATAAAATTTAGGACATATTGGGAAAATTGTTAACTAAATTTGAATCACCCGATGAGAGTCTTCACTCCATTAACACAAGGTTTCAAACATTGACCAAAGGGTTGAATCTCATTCGGCTATGACACGACACTTGGAATTTCAGATGGGGCAGCTATCTGCAATGCTTAATCAACATAAAGTTGGAACACTGCCCTACGACAACATACAAATTCCTATCAAGGAAATTTTTTTATGACCACGAGATAACCGTCATGCCACGATGTTGGAGGCAACCCAAAATTTCTATCCCTTATTATTTTGTATTGCTTTTGCTTTTAGTAACTTGTTAGGATATTTTTTTAATGATTAGAGAGTTTGATTTATGATCACACATGCTACAGGTGTTTAATTCCTGAAAAGATGAAGTCATTAGCAAGGGTACACAGTGGGGCAGAGCCCAAAGCAGTTCTTCTGGAGGTAGAGATTCGCTTAAGGTCACCGTCTACTATGAACCCTATTAGTCAGGCATTTCCTATAGATAGTACACTAGATGAATTGTATGGTAACAGACGGTTTACCTTATTAACCATCTGGGCTCTTTATTTAAACTATGTTAGGTCGGGCTTTTTAAAAGGTACCCGACCCGACCCAAATAGGAACAAGGGGTATAAAGGGAAGAAACCGATCAGTTCCCTCTATTTCTCAATGAAAACTAACATAACTCCCACACGATCTATCTCCCATTAACTCACATGCACCCCGTCATCTTCCATAATAAATTTCTCATCAATAAATTTTCTTTCTCTTAGTGGATTCCCCCACAAAACATCTATCAACTCAAAGAAAACCCTAGGGAACCTTTACTTTCATGTTTTTACAAGTGTTTCAAGTATGAAATCACTGATCATTAACTTGTAAGTATCTTAAACTTATGCACTCTCTGATTTTGAGCTTGGGTGGTTCAATCTTCGATAACCACCACCTTATAGTTGATAATTATTGTTGAACCCATTTACTACACTACTTGGGCTCCATTGAGACTTGTACAAGTTTTGTTTTTGAGAAATAAAAAATACAAAATTGGTAGGTTGAGATGCTGCTTAAAATTAATTGAACTAATATTGGTGGAATTTTGAAAAAGTGGAAGTGTTACCAAATCGAGCGGCCAACAAGGCGAATCGTCTTCTAGGAGACGAAACGCCTGGCTGTCTCGCTTATTTAGAACCTTACTTTTTAAAACCATTCAAGTTGTTCTTCAGGTCAGAAGAAGCATCATACGAACCACCTCCTAACAGATGGATCATTTGTTATTTCATCCAAAATAGGAAAAAGAGTAGGCAAATCGTCTCACACAAGATGGTTCACCTAATCCTCTCTCCTGACCATATTTTTTTTCATATATATGAGTGTTTTCATAATATGGTTTCTAATATTTTTCATCTACCTAGGTAATTATGGCCCCTAAATTACCATAGCATCGAGGGGTGGCCAACGTAAAAATACCACCCATGGTTTAGTAGATGAAGAGTCAAGCCCCAAGTAGCGAGTGACAAGTCGGCAAACCCGTTTAGCTTCCACACCATACAGACCGGCATAAGTCGTGACTTCCTCTTCTAATCAGGAGTTCGACATCGAGTCTCGGAGTTCAGATGAGGCTAGTAGTAGAAGCACCCAAAGTGCAAACCCTATACTAGCTGAGACTCCAGTTGATCCCTTATAAAGGGATGTGTGCCAAGTGATTAAAATAAAAATCATGAGTTCTGGGATGAGTCACAATGGGAAGTACCGGGGTCTGATAAAATATTCGTGCATGGTCTATTTACTAATGCTAAGGGCCAATATTGATAGAGTATTATAGAGGAGGTGTGGATAGTGACTGATCATTTGCCCAACTTTCCGGATATAGAGTGAGTTTTCAGAGATTACAGGTTGGAGTGGATGAATAAACCACTTGGCTAGTATTATCCTACTCTAGTTCGTGAGTTTTAACCGAACTACAAGGCCACATTACAGTGGATCGGTCCTAAGGACCAGAAGTTTCTACTATTGGGGTCCTTGACACCATTAATGTTCGATGGGTGCCAGTCGATATTTCAACCGAGTCTATCAAACCGATTTCTCTTCAACTCTGATTATATTGCACCTGCCAACCATACTAATTATGTGTATCAATATACCAATAGGAAGACTCAGAGGGCCAGTTTTTCTAAGGTCCTGACTGACACAAAGCCGACATGGTTGCATGATCCCCACCTTCCCATCCAAATAACATCATTGAGATTTATTGGTAAATTCTGATGGGCTGTGTCTCGGATGTGAATCAAGCCAACACAGGCCAAAAATTGATAGATAAAGATGCTGTATTGGTTGCTTGCCTAATTATAGAGTATAAGCTAAACTTTGGTTGCCTGATAGCTAAAGAGATTCGGATGCGTGCCACACTCGAAGGTACTACATACTCCTATCCATGTTTCATTTATGAACTATGTTTGCTAGCTAAGGTACATATTCTACTGGGCATTGATGTGGGCATGGATGCCTTCAAGACGTATGATATAGATAGTTCAAAAGATCTCTCTAAGCTTGAGGTAAAGAAGAAAAAATATGTTGCCACATCTGCTACTCGAACTGAGTGTGAAGGGTGGATTGACAGTTTTGTACCATAGTCAGTAGCTAGATACGGATAAGGTGGCATGGAATACATATGATGAGCTACAACAATGGTTAAAGAGCCTAACATAGCTAAGTTAAGAAATAATTGAGCATACCATAACGTTGTTAGGATTCATATAGGCCTTTATGGCCCTGACCTGTAAATGGGCCTTTATGGGCTTCTAAAATATCTTTTAGTTCATGACCAATACCCCAGTTGGTCCTATACATGTGACCCCCTATCAGGAAAAGAATTGCAATAGCTAAAATTTTATTTTTTGTTTTGATATATACCTATTTTTTTTTGGTTGTTTTAATTTTTATTTCGTCCGAGGGTTTTGGTTGCCATATTATTTTCCCTTAGGCATACTATTTAGTAGAATTGGCATGTTTAGGTTTATTTTGATGTACTTTTTATTTCAGTTTTTTTATTATTGATGTATTTCATTAAGCACTAAAATGGCATTGTATATAAGCAGTTTCAGTATTTAGTCATTTTATTGGTTTCATTCAAGTGTTGAGTGTATTTTACATTACTATTGCAGTACATTAAGGGTGTTCCATTTAATTTTAATTGTATCTCTCTATGCCATCTGCTTAACAAGTTAGAATTGAGAAAAGTATATACTTATATGTGCAGGAGAGCACTTTTGTGTAATCTATTGTGTATATGATATCTTGAACTTGCCTGGTTCAATTGAAATTAAGTGACATAGAAATAATCCTAGGCCTTCTTTGATAAGTCACTAAAGCATTGAATTCCCAAGTTGAACCCTCGCGTCTATTAGAACCAAATTGTTTAAGTACTCTTAAAAAGAGAAATGTGAAAGGAATGGGTTTTGGTATGGCCCTAGTTCCCTATTGAATATTCTGAAACTAGGCATGGGCAATGTAACCCAAGTCTGGGGTGGCTATATGGTAGACACAACAAAACAACATGTGGTAATCAATCTAACTTGGCCTTGATTCGGTAGTGAGTAATGTGTTTTCAACCTACGTAAAACTTTAGGTTGAAGGTGGCTACCATAATCCGGTTTCGTACAATAGAAGGGTGTTTAGCAGATTAATAAAAAGGGGAAGAATTCAGTTTGTTCAAAAGAACAAGGGGGACTCAGGGGCAAGTGATAGTGAAAATAAGGTTGTAAGAGAAAAATGCCGAAAGAAGACGAACAGGGTAATGGAACAAATTGAGTCAGTCATTAAGATCCCAAATCATGGCCTACCAGCACTTAACCGTTATTATAAGTTGAACAAAGTCCTGTGTGATTCATGTCGTTTTACTAAATGCTATGTTGTAACTGATAAGGGCAAGCCTATGGCTATTGTGTATATAATTTGATTTCTTTTTTAGCGTGAGAGGTTATCTCCTAGTACTAGTATTCCATAAAATTTCATTGTGTGTATGACTTCTTTATTGTGAGAGAAAGTTGATACTCTAATAAATTTTGAATGAGTTATTGTAGTAGTTTAGGAGATATAAGCTTTGTGAAAAGCCTTTCATGGTGTCACCTAAAAAAAATGCAGTGTAGGATGAGATGCAGTTAGCTAACATAATATGATTCCCAATGAATTCTTATGCTAAGATGAATTGTATACAACAGGTGTTTTAAGTGTTTGATGTGTATTGGTCCTATTTCTATTGTTGCTTGAGGACAAGAAGCTGTTTTAGGTTGATGTTGTTGACGTGATGGTATTTTACGTCACATTGTGCACTTAAAAACCCAAAATTAGAGCATGTTCTTGAGTAATAACAATGTGTTTTAATGCTTTTATTGAGTATTTACAGGGTTAAGTCAATAGGTAGAAGTATGCAACACTTGTACATGAAAAGGGCAATTTTAGGTTACAAGGAGATGATTTTCCTGGGCTCAGATAAAACTTCGTATTTATCCATCAAATAGGAAGTTCACTGGACAAGAGCCCCACCAACAGACAGTTCCATAGATGAACCATCTGAAGACAGACAATTCACCTAAGAGGTTTTGCCTACTCAGAACTTTACTAGATAAGGAGCAAAAAATAGGCATCCTAGCAGACGTCTCGTTTACTGGGAGATGGTTATCCTTGCTTGAACCGCCCATTGGAAAGTTCACTAGATTGAGGGGGATGACAGAAGGAAAGCAAGGCGGTTTCGTCTATCACCAGACAGTTCGCCTACTTGGTCATCCAAATGGATGAAAGCCCAGCCCAAGTTGCTGATTATTGCATTTATTCCTACATTATATAAATAGCATACTTAGCCTAGTTTTTTGAAATATACTATTATCATTCTTTACATACTTTTTTGAGACTTGTGAGTTAGGGTTTAATACCCATATTTCTTGAAGAACACAATTGTTGGGTTATTTTAAGCATTATTCTGCAATCAACTGAATTTTCTACTTGTGGTATGTTAATCTCTATCTTTTGGATTCGGTATTGTTATATGATGTCAATTGAAGGCTAAACCCCAACTCTAGGGTTGTGGAATGTATGGTTTAAACTATACTAGGGTTGTAATCTACACGAGTTGTTGCATCTATTCCTTCATATGAACATAATCTCCATGTAATAATAGAATTTTAGTGGTTGAAAACACTATAACATGCCTAGCTTTTACTAGCACTAACCCTGTGGATAAAACTAGGACTTGAGATTATGCTAAGAAAATTGAGGCATTAACCCTTGTCTAATGGTTTTTGCAGTAACTATAGTAATCGCCTTGAGTTATTATAATACATGTAATGCACTCGTTCACAACCCTAACCAGTTAAAGAGCTTTACTTAGGATCAAAGGTCGAAAAAAACTTGAGTAAATAGCATTGTAAGTATGCGTAACTCTACTTTAGGAAGGATTATGCAATTGTGAAAAGATTACAATCTAAAGGATAGATGGACCATGGTGAACAAAAACCTAGGTTAACTACGCATTTGAGTAAATCTAAAGTCATTAACTTGAAATAACGAAGACTTCAAATATACAAACTCCTCTCTTTACTTTCTTGTTCGTTGTTAGAAAGAAGCACTAACTAGTAGTCGCTATTGCTGTACACATATCCAATACCCTATTCCCTATGGAATCGACCCCAACCTTCGTTGGGTTTTATATTTGACAACTGACCACTTATTCTTTGAAAGGAAGTGTAGTTTAGGCGTTATCACGCCACACCTATAAAGGGAGAGGCTATGAAGCATTTTATGAATAAGTTTCCTTTCTTTTGTAACACCCAATCATGTTATAGAGTCTAATCAAATTCTCTCTAATTCATGTTTTATGCATTTGCATAATATGCTTTCCCAAATAAAAGGTATTCAGACCTTATCTAGAGCTAGGGCTAACTATCATGGACAGGATTCCCCAATTTCACTAGAGATACTTGTTATTCGAGCTCTACCTCCCAATAATCACAACATAATGAATGAATAGTTCCAATAAATGTTGTTAAATTACTAGATTAAGTAGTTACAATCCATTTTGGTCATCTAGGGGGTGTTCTAGAAGTTCAGCAAGATGACTCAAATAATTCTAGGCTTCGAGAGTTCCTCTGACTAAATCTTTCATAGTTTTTTGGATCTAAGTTGGGAGACAACCCCAGGAATTTTACTAAAAAGATTTAGAGGATTATTGGATTTGATAAAAGTAGATGAGTTAAATAGTATTGATTTAGCGCCATATCATCTTAAGAATGTGGTTAGGATTTTGTTTGACCGGTGGAAGAAGAATTAGGGAGTGGATGATATGCTTATGGTTTGGGTTTAAGGACGCTTTTTGGGGGTGGTTCTTTTACTGTGAAAGAAACAAGCTAAGGTTTATGACTGTCTAAACTTCAGCAAGGATCCATGGGTGTGGAAAAGTATAGCCTTAAGCTTACTAAGTTGTCGAGGTATGCTACCGAGATGGTTGTTGACATGAGAATGATAAGTTTATTTATTAATGGGATCAGTCCTCACTTGATAAATGAGGACAGAGGTGCGATTCTTATTAGGGATATGGATATAGCCAGACTCATGTTTCATTTAGAGCACGTTGAGGGATCTAGAGCAAAGATAAAGGAGGAGTATTAAGTTAAGAGGGCTTAAACTAGAACTTCATAGTCCAACTACTAGTAGAATACCAGGGATAATAGCCAGTCCACCTTCTAGTAGAAGTCTAAAGCACCAACATATTCATCAGTCAGTGCCTCAACTTAGTCATTCAGGCCTCACCATGACTGGAGGGAAAAGTCACTGGGAACTCAGTCTCAGGGTAGTGTTGTAGGGAGCACACTCAACCCACTTGAAAAAAGTGTGGCAAAGTCACCCAGGGAAATGATTAATATAGGAAGAAGGGATTCTTTAAGTGTGGTCAGGCTAGTCATAGGTTACTGGATTTTCCCTAATTCTGGAAAGGTAGGGGTAGGAATTAGACTCAACCCACAGTTCTGATAAATACAGTTGGACGTCCTACTCCAAAAAGTTCTACTTCTAGTTCTATTAGCGGCTACCTCCAGGGTCATCTCTATGCTCTAGTTCCCATCAAAATCAAGAGGGCTCCTTATATGTTGTTACTGGTGCATTTCAGGTTTACTCTTTTGATGTTTATGCCTTATTAGACCCAGGGGATAGTTTGTCATTCGTTACTCTATATATTACTGTAATATTTAGAGTCTGTCCCAAAACTCTTATAAATTATTTTTTCAGTTTCCACCCGTGTAGGTGACTCAGTTATAGCAGAAAGTTTATAGAAATTGTGCAATTTTAGTCCTGTAAAAGGTTACCTCAGTATATCTAGTAGATCTTAACATAATAGATTTCAATGTCATTTTAGGTATGGAGTGGCTTTATTCATCCTAATTTTTGTTGATTGCAGTAACACGTGTGGTCAAGTTTTAATTCCCAAATAATTGTCCTAGAGCAGAAGGGTAGTCAGTCAATGCTAAAAGGTCACATCATCTCTTAACATAGGGCTAGAAATCTATCTTAAAAGGATGCATCTATTATCTAGGTTGGGTTAAGGAATATAGAATCCAAAACCCTAACTCTCTCATGAGTCCCATTTGTATGTAAGATTCTTGCTATTTTTTCTAACGATCTACCCTGGGTCCTATCCAGATAGGGATATAGACTTTGGAATAGACCTTCTTACAGATACTCATCCCATATATATTATGCCCTATATAATGGCCCTAGCAGATCTCAATGAGGTAAAAGATCATCTAAAAGAAATTTTGGACAAAGATTTCATTAGCCCTAGTGTGTCCACATAAGGGGTGCTAGTTTTATACATGCACAAAAAGGATGGGTCTCTCGCAGAATAAGTATAAAATACCACCAGTTAAACAAGGTCACCATTAAGAATAAGTATCATATTCTTATAATTAATGACCTATACAACCAAATTCAAGGTACTAGCTTTGTCTTCAAAATAGACCTCTAATCTTACTATCATCAGCTCAAAATCAGAGAATGTGACATTCCAAAAACAACCTTCAAAACATGGTATGGACAACTTGAGTTTGCATTCATGTCTTTCGGACTTACAAAATCTCTTACAACTTTTATAAATCTCATAAATAGGGTGTTTAAGTAGTACTTGAACATGTTCATGATTGTATTCATAGGAAAATTTTCAGTCTACTCTAACAGTGAGTAAAAGCATGCAGACCACTTGAGAATTTTTTTAAAAACTCTTTAGGACTGTTTAGGTTTACGCTAAGTTTTCTAAAGGTGAATTTTGGTTGAGGTCAATTCCTTCTTAGGCCATGTAGTTTTAGGCAAAGGTATTCAGATAGATTCATAAAAAATACATGTGGTAAAGAATTGGCCTAGACCCACCTCTTATTTGGATATTTAGAGTTTGTTGCGTCCAAACGCACACGCAAGTGTACGAGATCGTACAAGTAATACAGTAGCTCTTTTGAGCCGAATATCGTACCCACAGGGACTTATAATTAATTGAATCTCTTTGTCAAGTTATAAAAGGATTTAAGTCTTTGTCTCGAATAGTAGTGGATGTGATTATAATAACTAA
>JBDJHY011051181.1:0-14192 GCA_039654485.1 Withania somnifera
ATAATAATAATAATAATAATAATAATAATAATAATAATAATAATAATAATAATAATAATAATAATAATAATAATCTATTCAAACAATTCGATTTGGATATGAGATATCCAAAGTGTGTGAAGTATTTGGAAACCGACATTGTCGAGCTCAAGAAATTGCATTTCAGAAAATATAATCAACAATAAGCACAAACCGTCGTACAAATCTTAGCACAAACAACAAACCGTCAGTATGGTGGCATAGAGGTGTATTCCTCGTGCATTGTGGCATTCATCAAATATCATAACCTTTATTATGTCTATCTGTAAAAAGCTATTCCTCAAAGCATCAAGTAGTATTGTTGGTGTCATTACAAGTACCTGAAACACGATACCTTGTGTTGATTACTTATGACACATCCAAGTGATTATATACAACCGTAACTTAATTCCTAGCATATAAATGTTGAACATCAGATTTAATATATTCCAAGAGAGCCTCGGAGAAAAAGAGAAAGGATCTTAAGGCAACAATAGCTACTCATTTGCAACTTTTCTTGGAGAGCAGCATTTATGAGCATAAGTTTAACTGCAAATATGAGCAGCTGAAATCTGTAGCTTTTACAACCATTTCTTTTAATCATTAACTAATCTGTATAGAAGTTTCCTCGGCTCAGTGTAATTTCGATCTCAAATGGTTACTGGGGTAGGATACTCAAGGATATCCTATGGATTGGGATATCACATGGGATTAGCTATTCCACCATTATAGGATAAAATGTATTTCGATACTACTTAATATTCATAAACAAAGGCAAGATAAAATAATCCTGAATTTTATCCCAAGATTGTTAGCCCTTATCCCACCAACCGAACAACCCCTAAAGGTCCAAAGATAGGTTGTGGTGAGTTTGATACTTTATCTGTAGACATTTCGATAAAGATGAGGCTTCACTTTATCATAGAAGCGTATATCCATATGACATTAGTCCTATATAATTTTCTAATAACTTCTGAACTAGAATCCTTTTAAGAACAATGTAGCTATATTCAATGCCAAATATTTATCTCTAAAGATATAATATAGTTCATACATACCTCATGGTTGTCCACTTATTGTTTCCTAGTGGCAGCATCCATATAATCAACCCCCATTGCTCCCCAATATTTGCCCACTTTTAAGTCGGTATGACGTGCCCACTTTTAAGTCGGTATGCGTCATCAGAGCATCTCCTTACTTTTAATTATGAAATCACAAGATTAACAATATTAGGACAAGTCAAATAGCCAGTTTTGTACCTAAAACCAAGCAACCTCAAATAGTATAACAAACAAGCATGAGAAAACTAATAGAAAAAAAATAGTTCTTCTTTATATGGGAGAGAAATTTAAGGAGTGGTTTGGTTGGGTGTATAAGAATTATGTTGAATAAATTGTATTGGTAATGCTGAGATTATTTTATCTATGGTAGTTTGTTTAGTGTAATAAAATTACATTCATCGCTTAATTTTTTTTAAAAATTATTTATTTATAAAAATATGGCAGAAAGGACGTGAAAAATCTTTTAAGGATCAATTGTGTCATAACCAGGCTAATGCATTCATTAAAGCCCCTTAAATTACTAATACCATGGATTTTCACGTATTAGTTACATATCTTAATACCAAAATAATGTATAACTAGTGTTTGCATTAGTTATACATAGATTGAAAAAGGTGTAGCAAACACATACTAACAAAACACAAAGCTAGTGCATGAATTATTATTTTTCTAATTCACTCTACTAAACGATCCCTAAGTAGATACAATGATGTGTAGACTAAATTGAGAAGTTAGAATACCTGAATTACCAGAACAACAGCAGGAACCAAGAAAATAGCTATATAAGGAGAAAGACTTTCACAGAAGGTAAGCATAACTTATAAGAAACACTATTGCTAGAAAGGTATTTTAATACAGATTGGGATAGGGATCTATCACGGACCGTGTTTGATGTGGAAAACACAAAATTAAAGTATGTGAATTATCTTCAAAAATCTATGAATTCAAGATAATGCAAGAAGAATTAAGAAGTGACGGGAAGAGAAGAAAAAATTGTTAATTAATTCAACAATCAACGAATGGGAGAATTGAACTTGACTCAACGAATGAGAAACCTACTTGAATTTCACAAATAAGCAACTCATCATTAACCAAGGTAAGGAGTCTAAATCAATAATGGGAGTTACCCAACGTTATTTTAGATGTAGCTCACTCTACGGTAGATCTAACCTAAAAGGAATACCACCCTTAACTACAAGATTTCAAAGCTCTCAATTACTCAATATGCAAAAAGGTTAAGAATGAAATTCAAATGAGGGGTTATTTATAGGCCACAAAATACAAGGCCCAAAAGTGACCCTTTGTACACATAAATAGATGGCCCTTTATGTATTTGGCTTGCCAAATGCATGTTGCTACTCCAAATTAGATGCTTAGATCACCAATTATGCACCGTTAGTTGGGAGATGGTGAATATAAAATTGGTGACGCTCCGAATATTCAACCCAAACGGTGAGTTGCCCTTTTTCTCATGGCATCTCCCCTTGAGCAAATTGCTCCCTTTGACTTCGAGCTGCCTTCCACACCTTCGTTTTCTCATTTTTGTACTTGAAATTATCCTTGAAGGTTCTCATATGCTCCCACACTGTGTGTGCTCCCAAGCATCGAGGCAGAGATGGATAATGTCATCCAGGGTCGTACCATCCTCCCCTTTTTAGGAAGATTCATCCTCGAATCTAAACCTGCAAAACAAGAAAGATGTATGAGTACAAAGTCCCTCTCAAACCATACCTAGATATAATAATCATATGTTGGATGATAATACCTATAGTAAGAAAACTTAGAATTGAAAATTCCAAAATAACCGCTCTTGTGATATGACCAAGTGTACACGTGTTTAAATAGGAACATATAACTATGCAAAACATGAGGTACTAGGCTATTCACGAACTTAAGAGGTAGGCATAAAGAGTTAAGGTAATTAGGACTCAATATATGCAAACACACATCGAATCCAGCAACTAAGAAATAAATACCATCCCTCAAGTCAAGAAATAAATCAAAGTGGCTAAGCGCAATATCCTAAGTAAGGTCAAACCCAACTAGGATTATCCCCAATGCACTAGCCCAACTCAAGAAAGCTAGCACTACCATGGTAGACATGGGGTAAATAAGAATGTAGTGTTCTTAAGATCAATCCCAAACAAACTAACCCAAACCCAGGATTAAAAGGAAAGGCCAATCCCAAATCACACTCAAGAACCAACATTAGAATCCCAAGGTATTACTCCTCAAGAATCAAAGAACAAGAATTAGAAAAGGACTATCATAAGATAGTTCAAGAGGATTAAGTCACCTCAATGGCCTTAAAAGACCCAAAAAAAAAATCCACAAGCACGTATCTTTCATGTAGAAGATAAGGAATGTGACTACATACCATTTAAGTGCTCCATGAGATTCCCTTCATTGAGCCCCATCATCATCATGACTCCACCTTTGACAAAACTTGGTAAATATGTCAACTAAGCATATAAGTTCATCAAAAGAGAGAGTTCTATCCTTAAGTATAGAAGAACTAAGCCAAGAACTACTAAGCATATTTCCACCTTAAAGGATGAGATATTTGGCAAAGTTAACACATGAATAGTGCACGAGGCTCCTCTTCTTAAAAGGGCACTCTTCAATGTAGAAAGGTTTGTCCATACACAACTTCGGGCCAATCAAGAGATTTTGAATCCCAAGAAAGACCTTTAGTCATAGGAATAAGTACCAACAACTTGACCTAATCTTCACTTGTTGTATTAACCAAGAACTAAAATCCGCATACTAGATCCACAACAACACTACCGGGGTCAATTGGAAAGAGATCCCATAAATCTTTCTCACAAGTAAACATATTGGGATCGAAGGTAGCCCTACTCATACATGACATACTAAGTAAATAATCAAAAGAATCATCATATGATAATAGTTGATATAGGAAGGTCTATCGCAAATTAACTTCATCTAATGTGTATATGTTTGAACTTATTTTAGAACACAAACCTCCCCAAAATACATACCATCAATTTCAAAGGAGAGAGTTTTGATATCATAGAGGGTATCATCACACCTTAGGGGATTGATATTCAAGGTGTAGCCTCCAAACCAGCCTATATTGGCATTATCAAGAAATAATCCACCATGCATATCATCAATAGCCATGCTATCCTAAAAAAAAAGATTATCCTCAAACTTACACTCTGATTCATTATCTCTTGAAAGAGAGTAGAAAAAATCATAATTCAAGGAATCATACTTTGCATGTGAACACACTACATGAAAATCTACAAGATCAACTATGCTAGAGAAATCAGTAAGATGAGGGTCCTCTAGATCAATACCAAACTCCTCATTTAGTGATCCATCATTATCCACAAGTTGATCACCAATACAAGAAATACTAGTTGGTGGATATTTAAGCTCATCAAGATCAATTAAAGGATTACCACACTCAAGATCAACTTGCATGGAACTTTTCAACCCAAGATTGTAACTCTAAGTTTGAATTGCACCACCATAATCAACAAATGAATTATAAGGAAATACATCAACTGACACAAATAATTGTTCATCATAGTTATCAAACAGGGGTAGGGTATCATACAAGAGTTCGCAATTAAGCTCATCAACACAAGTAGAATCACCATTCGAGATCTTCAAATAATCAAGCAAGTAAATTGGAACTTCTCAAAAATTTCATCCTTAGCAACATATGAAAATTCCAAATCATTCAATTCACAAGTGTTGACACTAGGTGGACTCAAATTGATCTCACTAGGAGATATAAAAAGGTCATCAATTAGTGTCGTGACAATATTATAAATAGAACTATCATCAAGCACAATATCACAAGTGTCGGCACAATGTAGACTCAAATTGCTCTTTCAAGAACAAACAATAAAGTCATCAAAAAGATCAACTAGTGTCAGTACACTATCACCAATATCATTATCATCAACTACAATACATAGCAAAGAGCTATTATGCTCACGCAATTTTAAGCTATCACTCATATTCATTTGGATACAAGATACATCATGAGTCAACAATTAAATTGAAATGCTAGTGTTAGCTTGGTTACCTTTAAGTTCACAAGAAAGATCAATTTTTCCTTGGGTTTTATTTTTGAAGCACACTTGCTCCCTTTTGAAGCTTCCAGTAACCCCTTGTTCATTTGCATTTTGAGGGGCCATACCTGGTTGCTTCTAAGGATACTTGCACAAATATAGGAACTACAAGAAGAAGAAAAAAGTCACAAGAGTTAGTTAAAGTTTGTGACAACCCTCTCCAATCACTCCTTACAACTTCTCCTTTTTCTGAAGCAAAGTTTTCACTAATAACACCCTTAATCCTCTCAATAGTTTCTCTCTCAATTGAATTGGATCTTGAGCATGTGCCTAGAATCCCATGAGAAAGGATAGAAGAAGATGTCAACTCTACTCTCAATCTTGTGGCACTAGGAGTATAGAATTGGAATTACTATTGAACTCTATTGCACCACTCTTCACAACGAGTATCTTGAATCATCATAATGGTTGACTCCTTGGTTTCTTCATCTCCACAAGGAGAAACTCTCTTCATATGCATAGACAACCCCTTAAGGTCAACCTCAACTGGAGTAGTTGTTTCTCTTTCAATTTGTAGCTCCTTATGGTAAACATTTGGTGGAGTTTGGGAATATTTCTTTTTTATGGATTGCCAAGATTTTATGAATGCATATATTATAGGCAAGAAGTTTGGAACCTCTTCAAGAGTTTCCCTGGCGTATTTAGACTCACTATTCCCAAACTCTTTTGTTGTTCACTTGCTTTAATTTCATGAATGGCATTGGAGGTAATAGGTGATACCCTTTATGATCCACAACGTACTTGTAAGAATATTGCGCCATGAAAATATTCTAGCATAGGAACCGTACCTTTCCCAAACGTACTTCACAAGTCTCCCTTGTTCCAACATAACTCTATGTCTACTCTTCATATACCCCAAGTGAAAGGAACACCTTTACATGTTAATTGATCCACTCTCCTCACTCATCATAGAACTCAAATTAGTTTGAATGTAAAGTAAGTACTTAGTATTCCACCATATCATGGGAAATATCTCTTAGGTATATGATCATCCAATATAAGATCAAATCCCGTGATAGTATGTAATCTTACCTTGGTTTTAAGAAACTGCCTTCTCGGGACTTGCCTTTCTTGGAATTCTGTCTCCCTACTTCCATGAACTGTTGAATCTCTCATTCTACTTCTAACACCATCACCATACAGATTGTAGTACCCTTTGAGACTAGGATACAAGGCCTAAGACACATCATGCCTAGAAGTTGAAGTTGTATCCCTCTGGTAGTCCTCTTGATAACCCCGGCTGGGCGAGAACCAGTAGATACCTTGATTTAGTAAGGAGCAACATAATACTAGGAAGAATAATTAACTTCACCACCCCCATGTATACTACAAGGTTTACCCACCTTATCTTTGACAACATAGGAGTCATTATAACCCTCATTCAACTCATGCATGTTACTGGGGTAGTCATATTTACCACCATAATGCCTTCTATCAATTGGAAAACCATAGCCCATGTTGGACTCATATTGGCACTTAACGTACCCATCATCACAATACTTTGAATCCATGAGTGACTTCAATACTTTTATCACACAAACCTACCTGCAAAACTAGAAAACAAGTTAGCAAAAACAAATGTCTCACACCATTCGTAATTGAATCTCTCTTTACCTCCCTAGAGTATCATCCCAAGGTTGATAACGGACTTCTTTTCCTATTAATTTACAAGGTAATTAATCCTTTATGGAGGAAGAGAATCTCGGACAATCAAGAACAAGTAGAAATGAGCCAAGAAACTACAATGAAACTTGACAAACAAACAAAGCTTCACATAGAACTAGCATGAAAAGAAAATTCACACAAAACTATAGCCAACAACTAAGTAGAACAAGTACTAGTTTAAACTTAAACACAAGAATCAAAGAAAATAAAACTAGGACACACAAACTACGCTAAAAAATGAGATCAAGAGATTGGACGATGGAATTTAGAAGATTAGCTTTGAGACATGCATATCATAGCCAAATATGTAATTCACATTGCGAAGACAAAGGAATAATATCCCCTTTTTCAGTTGGCATGGCAAAAATTAACAGAATGAAAATTATGAATTTCAGTAGAAAATAACGATTAGTTGTCAAAATTGCACAAAGGTCGCCAAACAGGAATTGATATCTATAATTTATATAGTTTGGTTTGCAGACTGAAATGGATATGCTCCATTTTGACAATTCTAATCGTCGAACTGCTCAGTTGGTGCACCTAGAAATTGCTATTTTAAAGCCCGTATGCACTCTGTTTACTTCCATTGATCTTGTTTTGATCCCTGGTGACTTTTCGATCAATCACAAACACTTTGGTAATCCTATCAAGGATATTACACCAAGTTTCAAAGATTTCCACTTAAATCACCATGAACAAGGTGATGAACAAGATGAAGATGATGAACAAATTGGAAATCTTCAAATCCTTATATCTCATTTGATTTCTCTCTGTTTTCTTCCAAATTTGAACTAAAACTCCTTAAGTTATGGAAAACAATTCCCAATAACTTAGAATCTATAATTCCAATTACAATTTTCTCAAAATTTCAACCCACTTCATCTTCACCAATGCCTTAACAATTGTGAAAAATTTGATCTCTTGGATCTTTTTTATTTGAGCTCGAATTTCTTCAAAAGTTGAAATCTAAGTTTCTTAGATCATGAGGAATATTTCACAATCATTTGGAACACTTGAAATCCAACCAACTAACCATTAATTCAGCTCGAACTTTCTGAAAATTATGAAGATAATGAAGAACACCTCCAAAATTCACAACTCACTCTACCAAACTTTGATTCTCACAAAAGTTGATATAGAAGATCCTTGTGATAGGTAGATATTCTACAATACCTTAAAACCTTCAATTCACAACCAATTTTTACAGAATTCAATGCCCGCTTATTTTTTCCAAACTTAAAAACTCAAAAATGGTGAAAACCTCCAAATCACTTTCAAATTGAACCAACTCTTAGATCTCGACTCTAAATGAGGAGAATGATTCCCAATAATAGAAAACTCAATAAAAGACTCAATTCAAACAACAAACTGATTTATTTATTTTTGAAACTTTTTTATTTTTCAAGTTTTATGAATCTTTTTTTTTTTGCGAATCTAGGATTGAAATCCAATAGAACGAATCCTATCCTAATCTCTGATAACAAGATAATACGGACCAGGATAGGGATCTTGAATGGACCTGTCAATGTGTAAAATACAACAATAACATATCCAGTATATTCTCACAAAGTGGGGTCTAGGAAGAGTAGAGTGTACGCAGTCCATATCACTACCTAAGAGTCTGGTAAAGAGGTTGTTCCTTGAAGACCCTCGACTCTAAAATAAGGAAAAGAGATAGTAGGAAATAGAAACAATGGATAACAATAAATGCAAGGTATCACCAAATAATAATACACACTAGCTATAAAAAGAAATAAACCACCATAAAACTCTAGGAGCCAGATACTACAAGACCAGGTACTATGGATCTAAAACACCAAAGACAGACAAAGAAGAAACCTATTAATAAAAATAACCCCAACCTGCCAACCTTCTACTCTAATATTCATCCTCTACACCATCCAATCTAAGGTCATGCCCTCGATAATTATAACTTCTTCAACTCTTGCATAATTAACTTTCTCCAATATTTTTTCGTTCTACCTCTTCCTCTCTTAAAACCATTTATCACCAACCTCTCACACCTCCATACTGGGGAATTCATGTTCCTCCTAAGAACATGTCAAAACCATCTTAGTCTTGTCTCCCGCATCTTATCTTCTACCGCGATGACCCCTACCATGTCTCTAATAACCTCATTCTAGATCCTATCACATATTTTAAATCCACACATCCATAAAAACATCCTCATCTCCGTCAGCTTCAACTTTTGAATGTGGGAATTCATAATTAGCCATTACTCTACCCCATACAACATAGCTGGTCTAACTGCCACTCTATAAGAATTTTCTTTCAATTTTAGAGGCACTTTCTTATTGTAAAAAACCCCCAAGCGAGCCTTAATTTCCTCTATGCGATGCCAATATGGTGAGAAAAATACTCACTAATCTCTCAATTACCCTGGATCATAGAACCCATATACTTGAAACTATCCTTCTTACAGATAGCTTGGTTATCCAACCTCATTATCACGTTCTCCTTCTGTTCCAGCTCATTGAATTTGTATTCCAAATAGTCTGTCTTGGACCTGTTCAATCTAAACCCTTTAGACTCATGAGTTTCTCTCCAAACCTCTAACAGCATACACCAAGATACCTCGCCTTGAATTTCCTGCCTCACAGCATCCATAACCAAGGTAAATAGAAACAAGCTAAAGACCGATCCCTAATGCAATCCTATTACAATGGGAAGATGATATAAGTTTCTTCTTACTATTTTTACATGGGTCTTGGATCAATCTACGTATCCTTAATCTCCATAATGTACTCCATAGGAACACCTCTAGCCTCTAGGCACCTTCAAAGAACCTCTCCAAGAACTTCATTGTAAGCCTTTTCTAAATTTAATGAATACAATCTGTAAGTCCTTCTTCATTTTCCTGTATTTCTCCACCAATATCCTTACAAGATGAATAACTTCTATAGTCCAGTATCCCGGCATGAACCAAAACTAAGTCTCGGAAATAGTCAAAATCTTCCTCATCCTCAACTCCACTACCCTTTCTTACACCTTGACAACTTGATACCCCTATAATTGTTGCAATTTTTGATTCCACCCTTGCTCTTATATGAAGCATCATCGTACTCCATCTCCAAGATTTAGGAATATTCATCATCCTGAAAATGACATTAAATAACTCGGTCATCCACACAATACCTACCCCCAAAAGCTCTTCCAAGAATCCACTGGAATCTTGTCTGGCCCAGTCACTCTACCCTTACGCAACCTGTGAATAATGCTCATAACCTCCTCAATCATAATACGCCTACAATAACCCTAATAACAATATCTCTCTAGGTGCTCCAAATCATCTAGCACTGTGTAAGCGTCTCCTACGTCATTCAATAGCCTATGGAAATACTCGATGCAGAAAACACAAAAGTAACATATGTGAGTTATCTTCGAATCTATGAATTTGAGATAATTCAAGTAAAATTAAGAAGAGAAGAAAGATTTGTTAATTAATTTAACAACCAACAAATGAGAGAATTGAAATTAACTCAATAAATGAGAAACCTACTTAAATTCCAAAAATAAGCAACTCATTATGAACCAAGGTAAAGAGTTTAAATCAACAAAGGAAGTTACCCAATGGTAATCTAGATATAGCTCACTCTAAGCTAGATCGAACCTAAAGGGAATACCACTCTTAACTACAAGTTGTCAAAGCTCTCAATTCTTTAATATGCAAAACACTAAGTATAAAATTCAAATGAGGGGCTATTTATAGCTCACGAAAAACAATGCCCAAAAGTGACCCTTTGTACACATAAGTGGATAGCCCTTTATGCATTTGGCTCTCCAAAATACATGTTTCCTAGCCATATTGGATCTTGGATCACAAATTATGATCTATTAATTGTGATGGCAGACGTACAATCGGCGATGCGATGAATACGTAACCCAAAGAGTGAGTCGCCCTTTTGCTCATGGCATCGCACCTTGGGCAGATTGCTTCTTGGGCTCCGAATTTCCTTCCACGCCTTCATTTGCATATTTTGGCACTTGAAATTTTTCTTGAAGGTTCTTTAATGTTCTCTCACGGTGTGTGTGCTCCCAAGCATTAAGGTTAGATGGACAGCGCCGTCCAGGGCCATATCATCTTTCCATAACCAGTTTCTAAGTAAATAGTGGTGTTCTACTTTAATGCAGACACTGGTGCTTCCAAATGATAACTACATAACAAAATCAAAACATATATCAAAACAGTTCTTTTTTGAAGAAATTTTCTCAACTAAAAGAGAAAATCAATGTGAAAGAAATGCCAACTTTCTTGCAAAAGGCAGAGGACCAGTGAAGAGTTGTCCGTTTTTAGAGACTGCAACATGAGCTGGCTCCATTGATTGTTATCTACATTAACATTGGACCAAACAAACATAACGACACCATCAAACTAAAGAAGATGAAATTGAAAACTTTCCAAGAAAATGACAACTAGGTGATCATACATAAATCATTCTACTTATCTACATATACTTTGTACCATTTCAAAGGAACACAAAGAAAAATAAAAATCCAAGAGAAGTACACATATCAAATCTTAAAAAAAGAATTTTAAAAGAAAATTTTATAAGAGGACATATTAACAAAGGTTTGATCCCCCATGTAAATAGCCATTAAAAAAAAACATAAAAAATGATTTTAGAGTCAGGAAAACACTCATTGGCAAGAGTTGAATTGCAAAAACTTTGAAGAGGATGTTTGCTAGCAGATTTTGTGTGTTCAGTGTGGAAGAGTGAGAGAAACAGACTAATATATAGAGGTTCAGTGAATGATAAGATTATTTTCTATTCATTATTAGATTTGACGTATTAAATACAGTTCTAGTTGGTTACCATATGGCTAAACATAAGACTTAGTTACTAAGCCTTATATTTAGCCACATAACTATACACATTTTCTTCGAACACTCCCCCTTGGATATTCATGTTCATTTCAAGTGATCGAGCAACCATTGGAGTACTTAAGGGATACACTTTGTCTATGTAAAATTGTTTTAAGATTTTCTTAGGGTAGGCAGATTGATGGATGAAGATACCATCTGCTAAATGTTTAATTTGTAGGCCAAGATAAATTTTCGTCTTTCCGAGATCCTTCATCTCAAATTCTTTCTTTAAATATTCAATTGCTTTTTGGACCTCTTCTGGAATTCTAATGAGATTTATGTTATCGATATAAATGGCTAGTATAACGAAGCCTTGTGTCATTTTCTTAATAAAAATAGAAGGAAAAATGACATCATTCATATAACCTTCATTTATTAAATACTCACTGAGGCGATTATATCACATACAACCTGATTGTTTTAGACCATACAATGATATTTGTAATATGATTGAGAAGATATATCGAGACTTTGGAACAATTTGCTTCAGGCATTTTAAAATCTTCAGGGATTCTCATGTAAATTTCATTATTAAGTGAGCCATAAAGGTATGCAGTAACTACATCCATGAGATGTATCTCAAGATTCTCTTTTACAGCTAAAATGATAAGATATCAAAATGTTATTTCATCCGTAATCGATGAATATGTTTCCTCATAGTCGACACCAGGTCTTCGAGAGAATCCTTGGGCAACCAGGTGAGCTTTGTATCTTACAATCTCTTTTTTCTCATTTTTTCGTACAAAGACCCATTTATAGACAACAAGTTTTACACCATTCGGGGGTTTGGACTATAGGTCCAAAAACCTCACGCTTAGCAAGTGAGTTCAATTCTGACTGAATTGCCTCTTGCCATTTTGTCCAATCGCATCTTCGTCGACATTCCTCGACAGATTGAGGTTCAAGATTCTGACTGTTGTTCATAATATTAAGTGCAACATCATATGCAAAAACATTATTTACCATTATTTTTTATAGATCTAAATTTGTCCATTATCGGTAGAAAATATAGAAAGCTCTTCATTTACTTGAGTCTCGGTTGTACTGATTTTAGCAGGAATATTAGGATTAACCGACCCTGAACCTCTTCAGGAGATTCTTTCTCAGTGTCATTTTGGTCATTTTTTGCTTCTTTTTCTAGGATTTTTATCCTTTGAACCCAGTGGTCTACCACGCTTCAGGCATTTTGGGGATTTAAAAGCTATGACACTAATAGATGGTCTTGCTGGAACATTAATTTGAATAGGCACATTCGTTGCAGGGACATGTGACTCTGTTATTCTTTTCAAGTCAGTAAATGCATCTGACATTTGATTTTCTATTCTTTGTAGGTGAGTGATCTTCTAGACCTCTTACTCACATATTGGAGCACGTGGATCTTAATATAGTGATGAAACCCTCCATATAATTTCTCTTTTGATAGGTTCTTTATTCTCTCCCCCTAATTGCGGGAAATTTATTTCATCAAATCGGTAATCTGCAAATCGAGCAGTGAACAAGCCTCTCGGCAATGGTTCAAGGTAGCAAATTATGGAAGGTGAGTTAAACCCAACATATATTCCTAACCTTCTCTGGGGGCCCATGTTAGTACGTTATGGTGGTGCTACTAGCACATAGACCGCACAACCAAAGATTCGTAGATGAGCAATGTTTGTTTCATGACAAAAAACTTATTGTGATGGAGAATATTTATTATAACCAATCGATCAGAGACAGACGAGAGCTGCTACATACAAGATAGCATAACCCTAAACATTAGTGGGCAGTTTCATTTTCATAAGCAGTGGTCTTACTATCAATTGTAGGCATTTAGTGAATGACTCTGCAAGGCGCTTTTGAGTACAAACATAAGCTACAAGATGTTCAACTTTTATCCCAATTGATAAAAATAATCATTGAAAGCTTGGGATGTAAATTTCGCAGCATTATCAAGGTGCATGACCTTAATAGGATAATCTGAAATTGTACACTTAATTGAATTATTTGTGCGAGCAACTTCAAAAATGCTAGGTTGCGGGATAATAAGAGGCACAAATGGGACAACCTTGAAGATGCATCGATTAGGACCATGAAATATCTAAACACTCCACTAGATGGGTGGATAGATCCACATATGTCCTCATGTATGCGTTCCACAAATTTAGGAGATTCGATGCCAACCTTCATTGGTGATGTAGAGCGGATACACACACTAGAAGGGAGGGTTGAATAGTGGGTGTGGTCTTTTGACACTTTTTGCGTAAATAAAGAAGGTAATAGAAAATGCACTAATGGACACAAGAGATTTATAGTGGTTCGGCAAACTCTTTCCTACATCCACTACCTAAGTATTTCACCCTTAGGCTTTTCACTAATCCAACAACAATTAGAATCACTCTCCAAGACAAGTGAGAACTTTTACACTTTCTTGAATTTTGGCTCAAGAACAACCTTTCAACTTTAGAGTTAGAAACT
>JBDJHY011051291.1:0-14192 GCA_039654485.1 Withania somnifera
TCATTCGACACTAATACAGGATTTTGGGCATGTTGTTTGAATCTATTACTTCCGCTTTATTTCATTTTCTTCACTGTTTCTTGAACTTCTGCTTTCTGCATTGATGTAGTTGTCCTCTTCTTCATCTTTGGATTACAAGGTTGATTCTCCTACTGGTGGTATAGTAGGTGCCATCATGATCCGCAAAATCAGGTCATGACATGCTCCTCTCGGACTGCCCATTTGTCTGTGGGTGAAACAGTGTACTCAACTCAACCTTTGTACCCAATCCCTCTAAATCGACCTCCAAAACCGCGAGGTGAACTGTGTGTCCACATAAGAAATGATAGATACTAATACCCCATGAAGTCTAACTATCTCATGGACATATAATCGACCAATCTCTCTGCACCACAGGTTGGACGAGTCAGTAGGAAGTGAGCTAACTTGGCAAATTGATCCATGATGACCCAAATGCAATAAAACCCTTTGAAGTACAGGGAAGGCTTGTGATAAAATCCAAAGTAATCCGCTCCCACTTTCACTTAAGGATAGGGAGCCTCTACTTCTCATCGGTTGACCTCCGATGTTCGAACTTCACCTGCTGACAGTTCAAACACCGAGACACGAAGGACATAATGGAACTCCTCATAACTCATCACCAGTAATTTTGCCTTAGATCGTGGTACTTCCTCGTAATACCCGAGTGAATAGAGTATCTGGAGAAATGGGCCTCAAGCAACAAGTTCTGAATTAGGTTACTAACCCTTGGAACAGCAAGACGGCCATGAACCCATAATACACCATCAGAGTCTACACTAGCCCAATAAAAACCACCCGATAGGACTCTCTCTCTCAACTATACTAAAATGGGTCCTCATACTGGCTTTATCGAATCAGGTCAAACAAGGACGATCTGGACTCAATATGGGTAGTAATCCGCTCCAGGGTTGAAAGATCCATTCTAACCATCATGATGACCAAGAATTGAACATCCTGAGCCAGCGGTATCTTAGAAACAAGAATTGCATCTAGGCTACCCAAACTCACCACCTTCTGGCTCAAGGCACACACAACCACGTTAGCCTTGCTCGGATGGTAGAGAATAGTCAAATTGTAGACCTTCAGGAGCTCAACCCATTTTTGCTGCCTCAAGTTAAGCTCTTTATGACACAGAATGTACTGTAAGCTAAGGTGATCAGTGAATACCTCGCAGTGGACTCCATATAAGTAGTACCTCCAGATCTTAAGTTGGAAAACACCAATGTCAACTCCAAATCATGGGTGGGACAGTTGCAATCATGATCCTTTAGCTGCCTCGATGCGTATGCTATAACATAGTCCAGCTGCATCAGAACACAACCCTAATCGATACTCGAAAAATCACAATACACTGTAAAAGGTTGGCCTTCAACTGGTAGAACAAGAACCGGAGCGGTAGTTAGCAACTCCTTCAGCCTCAGATAAATGGACCCACTCAGTTGACCATTGGAAGGGCACATCCTTTCGCGTCAGTCTAGTCAAGGGGGTTGCAATAGAAGAGAAACCATGAATAAAACAATGATAATACCTTTCCAACCCTAAGAAGCTATGAATCTCAGTGATGGACATAAGTCGAGCCCAATCATAAACTATTACAAACTTAGTCCGATCAACACTTACACTGACACCTGATACCATATGGCCTAGAAAGGATATGAATGTAGCTAAAACTCATACTTTGGGAACTTAGCATAGAGTCACTCAGTCCTCAAAGTCTGCAACTCAACTCTTAGGTGCCCCTCATGCTGGGCTCAACTGCGCGAGTAAACTAGTGTGTCGTTGATAAAAACAATCATGAATAAGTCCAAATAAGGCTGAAACACCCGAGTCATCAAATCTATAAAGCTGCGGGGGCATTAGTCAGCCCAAACAACATCACTAGAAACTCATAATGCCCATACCTCATTCGAAATATCCTCAGCTCGAACCCTCAACTGGTCGTAGCCAGAACTTAAATCAATCTTAGAGGTACTATGGCTCCCTAAAGATGATCAAACAAATAATCGATATGGGCCAGAGGGTACTTATTCTTAATAGATACGTTGTTCAGCTGTATATAATCAATACACATCCACAGGGACCCAACCCATCTTACTTCTTCACAAACAATACCAGGGCACCCCACAGCGATACACTAGGATAGATAAAACCCCTGTCAAGCAAATCCTATAGCTGAAACTCAACTAATAAAGCTCAGCCAGTGCCATACAATATGGAGGAATAGAAATGGGCATGGTGCCTGACTAAAACTCGATAGCAAAGTCTATATCCTGCTCTCATGGAAGGCTAGGAAAATCAGCAGGGAAAACATCGACAAACTCACTAACTACTGGCACAGTCTCAGGGGAAAGGGACTCAACACTGACATCTTTAACGTGAGCCAAATAAGAATAACAACCTCGAGCAATATATCTAAGGGCTTGGCAATGAGAAATGACCCAAACTAAAGAATGGCTAATGGGACAACGCCACTCTACAGACGACACACCAGGTACATATAAGGTCATGGTCTTGGCATAACAATCGAAGATGGTACGATAGGAGGACATCCATTCCTAGAATCATATCAAAATCTAACATCCAGGTCAATCAAGTTAGCCCACGTGTCTTGACCCTAAATAGTTATTGGACACGACCTATATACTCGATCCACCACTAGGGTTGCACCTATCGGGGTAGATACACTTAAGGGTATAGGCAACTACTCTCTAACAATACCCAATCGCGAAGTAAAATAAACAGATATAAAGGATAGTATGGAGCCCAGATCAAATATATCAATATAGAAAGCCTAAGAACAATCAACGTATTGGTTACAACCTCTTGAAAGGGTTTGAGTGTTAGGAAATAAAAGAGAAAAGGAAAGCAATCTCTTGAAAGAGGGCATAAGATTTAGGGTGCCCATCCTGAGAGCTATGAAATTCTTCAGAGTTGCTCCTCAAGTATGAGTCATCTTGAGAAGAAGTCACTTCGATCATGTCAAACAATGGACAAGCATTTTCCCAAAAATCTGTTCAACCCACACTAACTTCATTTTTTATTAATAAGGGGTGATCATAAAATTGCTCAACAACACCTGGCTTTTCCACCCATATCTCACTTTGGTGGGTGTCATCACATAGTACCTCATGGATAAGTATTGGAATGAGATCTTTTTTATCCTCCACCTGAGAGGATTAACTTTCTCTCATTTTTTATAATAAGTCTCTTTGAGCCACCTGAGAGAGATGGCCTCCCTCAAAAGAAATTATGCTTCAGCTCAAGTGGTCGTGTGTTAACAGTTTTCTCCTCCAAAAGGGATTGTAGTTGTAATAAATTTTGAAGGGGTTGGTCAGCCCTCACTTTTGTGCCTTTAAGTTTTTCATCAAACGTTTCAGACTTAAGGTTTAACTAGGCTTGAATATTCTTGTCTATAGAGGAATAATCTTCCAAGCTCTAAATTTTTTCCTTTAGGGAACCAACCACCTACTTCACCTATCCCCCCCCTTTGGATACTTTTATTTTTGAGAAAGGGCTTCACACATGTAAATATAAGTTGTTATTAATAAAAATAAAAGGAAGAAAAGTTTTGTAAAGAAAAAACCGTAAGGATGTTAGGGGATTTGACAAATGACTCACTTGTGATAGAGCCTAGAAAAATCCTTTTAAAAAATTGACTCTTGAGTGCCTATCCTGAGGAATGATAGGCCCCTTACCACTTATAAGGGGAAGTGGTAGGCCTAATAAGGTTACACGTAATGCAAGTATCCTTTTGTACCATTGGCATGTATGAACCACTGTCGAACCTCGTTAATCCCATCTATGAGCCATGCTAAATTGCTAGGAATGTACGGATGAGATGATGAAAGATGGGCCTCTGAGGTATCAACCTCAAGTGTGTTCTTTGGGACCTTGTCCTCTACTGATGGAGGAGAAGACTTGCTCAATTTTCATCTCTTTTTTAAAAAAGGGGATCTAGTATTTTCTATTTCACTGCCAGGCTATATGTTTTTTTGAGGCCCCTAAACTTTTAAGGAATGCTACACAAATAAGTGCATGGACCCTTCAGGAGTCTACTACCAAAATATAGTTACATCAACCTTAAACCCTAAGAAAAAAAGATGGGGAAACTATTAACACATTTAAGGCATTTATGAGGCGTGGAAGTGGGAAAAGAAAATATCATGGTCCTTATATATATCCCTTCTTAGAGGAGATGTAGTCCAAAGAGCATTCCTTAGAACACACCGACTCGATAATTTTTTGTAACCATAAATGAATGTCTATTGAATGTGACCAGAAAACTTTCTAAAGACTAAATTTAGCATAAGAAAGGGAAGCATGCATTGACTTTGGCTACATTAAAGATAGGGACATGAGGAAAGGCAAGGTATAGCTATAGGGAAAGGAGAAATGTAGACTTATGATAGTAGTTCCACCCTTCCTAAAGAACAGGGTTCTTGGGAGGAAATTAGAACTACCAAAAATGTACCTATCCTGCCACTGGTGGGCTACTTCATCCAAATTCAAAAAACTCCTTTACTTCCCCAACAGGTTACAGATAGAAGCTTCTTATGGATTACATAAAGAGTGTACATGATTTTAAATTCTAGGGTTAAAGGGAAAGATCATAGAGCATATGACAACATAGAGCAGGAAACTTCCCTTCAGACTATGAGAGCCACTTGACCTAGAGAAATTTTGTAGATTTCATAATAGTGAAGAAAAAATTGGGTGATATTTCTTGAACCCATACCCATGGAAAAAGGGCAAGTGAATGCACCCAAGTACTTTGGTTTATGGTTTGAGATGTTTTTGGTTGGATGTGGAGCACAAATATCTTTATACGTAGTCCCCTTAATGGTATTGAGTGAATCTTTATTCACTAAAAATACAAAATAAATAACACTGTACTTTTCCAAGGAGGAGGAGGGACCTATGAACGCATGACACTTGAAAACTTTCTTAAAATTGGAATGCTTTGAGATAACCAGATCAACTAGGGACTCGAGATTGTCTAGAGGCCTCATCAGAGAGCAGAAAAGTTCCCTACAAGGAAAGGCAGGACTGAGGCCATCAACATCGGCATATTGGTCAAATATAAAATCTAAGAAGAAGATGGGTCACCACCTAAATTTTTTTGGGTAAAGGATTAAAAGGAAAAGTTAGATCCAGTCACTTAGGTGAGAGAAATAGTAGTATTTTGCTCTGTGGTAGAAGGACTAAAGAATATCATTAGAAAGCAAGGGGCAAGAAATGATGAGAGAGTGATTATGATGCATCCAAGAAAACCTAGAAAAGGAATATAAAGGAGAAAATAAGAATAAAATCAAATAAACCCTTTGAAAAAGGATGACCTATATATGAGGGAAGGTAATGCTTGTGGGTAAAACATCATAAGTCAGTAATTTATCAGAATTCTGAGTCAACGCACTTCTTGGGGATGAGTTGGATTAAAAATCTCAAAAACATAGAGATTATCTATATAGAGTAATAATGGATAAAGGGTGATAAGTCCATACATGCTAGTCATGAGTAGGGTAGGACTATGGTGCTTCTCTCGGGAATGTTATTAATACACCAAGTTATGCATTCGAGGAAAAAGGTCGTCTAAGGCCAAAAAGTGATAATAACCACTCACTACTAGAGAAAAATGGATATGATATTAGGATCTAGGAGGTACCCTTAACACTCAGCTATACTACATATATGCTAAGGATTGGATGTGCCCCACCCTCCTTCCATATTGTAGAGCATCAAATCTTGCTTATCCTTACCGCCTAAGTAATAGAACATTTTAGCTTATTTCTCAAGCATTAGAATTATTCCTTAGTTATTCTTGGTTATTTGTAGCATAATCACTTGAGCTTGGAGTCTCTCGATCCTACATTTATAAGAACTAAAGCCCAACTTTTCCTAAATGTTTGTTCCTAAAATCTCGCTATTTGGCTTATCTAATCTTTTTCTTATATAATTTATTTCATTGCAAATATTTATCACTAATGAAGTTAAAACAACAACGTATACTCCTGACTCATGAAAAAGTTTAACTATACCAAAAAAACAGTAAACAATTACACTGTTACATAAATTATTGACAACAAGGGGTCATTTGGTAGAGTTTGTAAAGGAAAATACTACAACATTAATCTTGTGTACTACTAGTATCTTGTTTGGTATACTTTTTAGCTTATGTATAATTAATACACATATTAATTGTAAATCCTATTATGCATTAAAGAATGTAATGCCAATACCACCATTTTCTATGTATTAGTAATGCAAGGATTTTGAATACATCCATTAGTTTATATAATGACATGTAATGAACCTTTTGATTATTTATGTGTTTACATGTTTTTCTTACATCTTAGCGTTTTCTTGTAGCGACCCAAGTCATTTATCACTTATCAAGACCGATGGTTCGGTACATGTATCGTTCTTTTGGATTTTATATCTGTTTTCCTGTTTTAGAGCCTTAGCTTTAAAAATTATTGACTTCAATCAAAATTCTTTAAAAACAAGTTTAGAATTGAATTTTAAAAGTCCAATTAGCTTCATTACATGGATTTTGGTCTATTAGAACTCTTGGTTTGGGTTTAGAGGCTTTTGGTGTGATTTTATCTCTTTTTAAGTATTTTGTTTGCCTTGGAGTTAAAAACTTTGATTTTGGTTAACTTTGATGATTGGAGTGTCCGATTAAAAATCCAACTATGTCACCACCTTTGATATTGAGTTTAGGTTAGATGAGCTATTGGTTTGGGTCCTAAGCTAACTGGGCTCATTTTTAGTCACCGGTTAAAATTATAGAAATTTAGGTCATCTGAAGGTTGAATTTAGTCGACATTTTGATGAAATAATCTTGGATGGAGATTTTATTTGCATTTTTGAGTCTGGAATATCATTTGTGAATATTTGGCTTGTATTTTTGGTTTTTGAACTCATTTTGAGGCCATGTTGGTGAATTATTTTTTGGCTAGTCACTGTTGGATCTGGATGCTAATCACGAAATCACATGATGATGATCTATTCCTCTTTGCAATCATGATGTGTTTATCATGCAAATCTAGTGCTTTAACCCTCTGGTCCATGCGATCGCGATCCTCTCTCTATGAGATCTCATGGTAATTTTCATAACATGTATAAATAGCCGAAACTCCCAAAATTTCAGTCCATTTTTCATCTTCTTCACTATAAAATTATTTTTTTATGCATTGATTATTCATGGGGTTTTATGTTTGAGTTTGAAAAATATCAGATACTAATTATAATTAATTTTTTTATTATTGGTAAGTTTTCTGATGCAACTCGAGCTTTATCAAGTCTTATCAAACAGAGATGAACTAAGGAGTGTGAGAACTTATCATTAAATCATGACTTGGAAGGCCGATGCACAAATTTCTTAAATTCATAAATTGATGATGCCACACAAGACCCTTAATTTATTAAGGGTATTTTTCTAATAGATAACCTTCTCCCTTTTCCCTTAGTTTAGTATAAATAAGTAATTCTTTATTTCTTTTTGTAGAATTAGTTGAAATGATGTATTGAATTTATTTCTCTTTGAGAGAGAGATCGTGACTCGAGTCTCTTTAGAAGTTAGAATATGAAAGAGAGTGCTTTGTAAAGCCCCCATTTAACCTTGTGAGAAATTTGAGTTTTTTGGAAGTTGATTTGCTTGAGGTCTTCGTAAGAATGTAGTGCTTAGGACTACATTAATCAACAAGGTTTTAGGATTTGATACGCCTTTAGTTATGTTGGATTCCTACCTTTGTGTTTCACTATCTATTCATCTATATTTATTTTTGTGTTGTTTCATTTTCTAATATTATGTGTCTTTGCTTCCGCATTTTGAATATTCCGTCAATTGGCATAAGATTCATTTCTACATTTCATTTCTATGAAGTCTCATATTGGGTTTATTATCAACCAAAAAACAAGCTTTATTGGTGTTTTCTTTCAAGTTTCTACTATTAGATTTGGATTCTCTAATATTACTTGAGTCTAACCAAAATTTGAAATTTGGAGATAGAGTTATGCATTGACCATTATTGAACTTTAAAGCTTTGAAAAAGACAGTGGATGTTGAAATTGAAATTTTTGGGTTTTTTTAGCTTGAGAAGTGTTGCCATTTTATCTCTATCTTATTTGGAGATCAAAACTCAAATTAAAAGTAAAAAGGAGTCGAAACCCTTAAGGTTGAAAATTGGGAGTTCTTCATGTTCATGAAGATCTTCAAAGTTTGAGGAAATGAGTTTTAAAATCTAATAAATTTGGATTTTAACTTGAGGATAAATGATATTGGGATTTGTTTCTCACATCAAGGAGAGATTATATCTCAAACTTTGTGGAATTTCAAGTTAAATTAAATGAGATGTGAATATTTAAATTTCATCTTGTTCTTGGTGTTCTTCATGAATTTCATATCTTGTTGAAGAAGAATCTTTGGAAAAAGTGTGTTAGATCCAAAAGGAGCAAATAAAAAGAAAGAAAAGGTGTTGGTACAAAATAATATTCCATTTGGGGTAAGTACTAAGAGGAATAAAAGTAATAGGGGGACCACAAAGAGTACAAAGATGAAAAATTTGCATCTCCCAGCTTGCTTCCTATTCTGGAAGCCAGAGCCACCAAAGTGTCATTCAAACCAGGTCCTTGGAGGTCAAGATGGTGGTCAACCACAACCCTTGGCAGTTAAAACCTTCCCCACACCCTTAGTTCTTCCTATTTTGGCATCTAAGACCCAAAAGTGGCATTCCATCACTTTACTTGGTGAACTTGAGTGAACTTTTGGTGACACAAATGTGGTGGCCGTCCACCACTTTACTTGGAGAACTTGAGTGAACTTTTAGTGACTCAAATATGTTCTAAAACTTTAATAATTCATTTCCTTTGGCTCAAATCAAGTTCTAATTCCCTTGTTTTGATTTCTTGATTCTTAGTATCTTTTCTTGATTTTTAAAACTAATTTTGAACTAGTAAATATTCTTACTTAGTTGTTGATTGGTCTTGAGTCCTTTTCTTTGTGTGCGTTTATTTTTTATTTCATAGCTAACTTCTTGGTTCTATTCCTTTTCTTTACTTTTTTTTTCCTGAGCCAACAAAAATCTATTCCAACCTTAAGCATTAATTGACACTTGAGTTTGTACGAATTGAAGCAACGTTCAAATGTAGCAGATTCAATTTTTGAGGTATTCAAACGTGAATTATTCTAGTGTTAGTAAGAATATTTGCTACTAATTTGTTTATTCATTTTGTAGATACTTCACTTTAGATATTTCATTTGTAGCCTCGTATTCTTGTAACCATTATTATAATAATGAAGGTTATTCTACTATGAGAGTGGATATGGAAGCTATGAAAATAGTCATAATTATGGGACATATGAGAATGAAGCTACTGAGGAGGATATGAAGAAAATGATTAACGTATATTTTATTGTGAATATGGAGAGTATAAGGAGTCATGTGAAGGTTCTTATGATGATGATGAAGCATGTTATTCGTCTTACACTTTATATTCCAAGAATGAAGATAATATAACTCCAAGAGTTGTGTTTGGTTGTGCTAGTTCAAGTAAAAGTCATTCAACGAGAAGAAGTGGGTATGCATATCTAATGTCATGTGGTACCACACACTATACTTTTTATTTCAATGGTCCAATATTGGGATATAGTAACCAAATAGGGTATGGGAGTCATGCTATGAGTCTAAACTACATCGGGCCTATTCTCCTTATCTTTGAAGAAAATAAAGATCCCAAAGCCTCTCTTAAATGGTTATGACAACGTGAGTTGGCTTCCAAACATATGGGATGCCTGAGGAAAAGAAATCTACTCATTCCATTAAATACTTAGGAAGGGATGCATCAATTTGGTGGGAGTATGAAAGGATAAATTGAAGAGTTTTTTATTACGCTCCTATTCCAAAGTGGAAAGAGTTAAAATATCTTATAAAATTCAAGTATGTGTTGGAATGGTATTACACGTCCTTTGAGAGATAAGAATTCGAGAGGAGAAAGAGAGTCAAAAATGGCAACCTAATAGAGTAAAAAAGAGAGGTTGTGTTGAAAGGAGTTAGATGGTTTCCATAAACTCAATCTAACTCTTTTCCTTGTCCTTCTCTTTATATGGATTTTTGTGTAGGCACAAGAATGATGATGGAAGGAACCCAAGTTTTCGACAAGATATCTACACATGAGGACTATATGAAGACTCTAGCCTCTTGGCCAAACAACAAGGCATGAAAGTGGAGGCTTTGCATGAAGGTGAAGAAGATTCTTCTTTTGAGCTTTAATGTATAATAGCTAAACTTGATACTTTAGCATCTCTCAATGAATAAATTATGAGTAGTAGATTGTCCTTACATGATCTGAATGATTCTTTACCTTGTGATGATAATGTATAATTTGAGAATGTGGATACACTAGTTGATCCTATTAATGATCGAGTTGATCCTTCTTGTGAGATCACTCAATGTCCATATAGTGTTGATACATCTATTTAAACATAATAGTACATTATCATGTGATAATATTTTCAATCGACTTTATTTTGATGTTTCTCCACTAATATAGGATGTTTGTGATATGATTAATGAGCCTTAAATTAGTGAATTGTTGCTAAATTTGATCATGTAAATTGGGGTGACTTTTTGATCTTACCTTTGATTGAGGATCCTATTATTTGTTTTACTAATAGAGATCATGTGCTTGAAAACGTATCAAACAATGATATTTATCTTTTAAGGAATGAACTTTCAAGTGTAAAATCTCCCTCCTCGATTGATCATTCTCTCCGTAAGAATAATATCTTCTTTGAATTTGATGAAACCACTCCTAATGAAATACCTACTGGTGAGAACTTTGATATTGGCGCTGTTCTTAAAAGTTATACTATTAATAACAACCTATTATAGTGTGAGGATATTCCTCCTGAAGTTGGAAATCTCTTCTATAAAGATAAAAATACACCTAGGGGTAAGAAATGTGTTGAGGGAGAAAGGGTATTTGCTCTTTGTTTGCTTATTCCTCCTTGTGTGACCCGTATGGTTTGTGTGACACTATCAAATTGGATAGTTTTGTTACATTCAAGGATTACGAGTATGAAGTTATTTTACAAAACACCTTTGTTTATTATCTGTTTGTATATGATGAGACTCAATATCATGAGAGTATATTGTATATAGATGGTAGATACAATTGGGAAGGTAGATATATATTTATTTTTTCCATGTAGTTTTTATCCATTTGGCCTTGGTGTTGGTTCTTTTTGTACCCAAGTAATTTTTTGTAGAGTTACAAACCCATTATTTTTCTTGTTGATATTTGGTTATATGTTAAGACAGAGAACTCGTGGAATTTTTATGAAATTATTTTTACTAATGCTATCCCTCATACCATGAGGAGATTGTTGTTTCTTGTTTTCTATATGATTTTGCAAGATTTGAATTTGAGGACGAATCATTTTCAAGAAGGGGATAATGATGCAAGTAGAGCTTCATCAAATCTTATCAAATAAATCCAAACTAAGGAGTGTAGGGACTTGTCACCAAATAATGACTTGGAGGGCTTGAAGGATACTTGGAGGAAAGATATGAATCTCAAGAACATGCTAAAGTGGAAGTATGAGATTCCACTTGAATATGAAGAAAGAACAAATAAAAGGAGCTATGCCTGCAAAGAAGTCCAAGACATGAATTTCCTAAATATTTCCTAAATTCATGAATCGAAGATGCTAAACAAGGCCCTTACTTTTTTATATGTATTGTTGTAATAGATAGCCTTCCTCCTTTTTCCTTAGTTTTGTATAAATAGGTAGTATTTTATTTCTTTTAGTAGACTTGGTTGAAATGATGTACTGAATTTCTTTCTATTTAAGAGAGAGAATATGACTCGAGTTTCTTAAGGAGATAGAGTACGAGAAAAAGTTCTTGTTAGGAGATAGAGTACGAGAAAGAGTGCTTGGTGAAGCCTCTTTTGATCCTTGTGAGAAATGTTGGTTTCTTGGAAGTTAATTTTCTTGAGGTCTTCGTATGAGTGTAGTGCTTAGGATTAGACAAATTAACATGGTTCTAGGGTTTGATACACCTTTTAATTTTGTTGGTTTTCTACCTTTATGTTTCACTATCTATATATATCTTTATTTTTGTGTTCTTTCATTTTCTCGTATTTTGTGTTTTTTCTTCCGCGTTTTGAATATTACATCATTTTCACTCTAAATTCCTTGAGTTTTATTCCCAAATTTTCTCCTAACATTGTTCTTCTCTTTTTAAATTATTTTAAACTATTCTTGACATTACTTGATTTTGAATTTTGGGTAATTGATTTCTATATCAAGAGAAATTCGTTGATATTAGTTGTTTGGAGTTTCAAGCTGTAGGGTCCACGGTCTCATTTTAACTCAAATTTTTGACCCAGATAAAATTCTAAAAATATGGGTATATTTTATTTCTTATGATATGTAGATTATTATTTTGATAGTTTCATATTCATTTGAAGTTGTTCGGATAAATTAAGCTGCGCCAAGTATGTGCAAAGCTTTTATTCGATGAAAGGTAGGCTGGGGCTTACTAGTCTTAGACTAGGCATATATTTGATGTAATTGTAGCACTTAGCATCCTTGGTATGGGTTTTATAGTTTGGTAACCCTAATCCTATGTTATCATGATTGTCCGCTCTTTTATTGTTTCATTCAATTGCCCTGGATAAATTCTTGATTAGTTGTTTATAATACATGATAACATAGAGTATAATCCCATTACCAAGAGTCAACTGATTCTATCTTGCATCCATCATTAATTCTACAAGTATTTAATCATATCCAATATCCTTTCAACCATTTTCGTATGGACTTGGGTGTATCAAAGTATAATAAATAACTTGTTAATTACTATGATTATCTTAGGTCAAAAGAAACTCATACCTCCCATTCTTCAAGATAATATCCTAGTGTCAGTTTATGGTAATTTTAACCATTAGGAATTATCCAATGAGTCTATTCAAATGATTATATCTCCATATGCATCATCTGTATATGAGATTTAGTTAATGAGATCAACTAATCTTTATCTTAGAAGTATCACCACATACCTATTGATCTAACCGGATCAGTAATGTCCTAATAAATAACTTGTTAATTACTATGATGATCTCAGGTCAAAGGAAACTCATACATCATATTTTTTTAGATAATATCCTTGTGCTAGCTTATGGTAATTTTAACAATTAGGAATTATCCGATCAGTCTGTTCAAATGATCATATCTCTATATGCATCATCTATATATGTGATTTAGTTAATGAGATCAACTAATCTTTATCTTATAAGGACCACCACATACATATTGATCTAACCAGATCACTAATGTTCTAATTAGTAATCCTACGATCAAGAACAAGCTTAGATTAAGTTATAAAAACACAACTCTCTCATTATCATAATCTCGGTCATGATGTCAAGTTTTAAAACTTAATAAAGGACCTTATCATATAACTATTACTCAAGCAATTTGACGTAAATATGACAAAAGAATATTAGATACCATATAATTATATCAAATAACATATATAAAAAATGTTCAATTCATCATATGTGAGATTAAATCTTAGGCATACCCATTATATCTTTAGTAATATCCCATTTGCACTAGAGTCCATCATTAATTTAATTTATTCCCAATTTCACTTGTGTCTGGTCAAACTCCTTTGAACCAAAAACTTCAGTGAATAAATCTGCTAGGAAAACTTAACCAATTTCTTGTATCTATCATGTCACAACCCGAAAATCAAGTTCTGATGATGCCTACACCTTACCTGTAGACAAGTCTAACCCTGGCCTCAGAAAGAGGCGGTGGACCAGTAGCAAGCACCCAAAGAAACAAAGAGAAGAAGATGAAGAGGAGAAGTACAAATAGGACATAAACAACACTTAGCTAAACATAACACCGCAAAACCTGGTATCATGGATGTAGAGCATTTATATACAAAAAGTAAAAAATACAACCCATGATATAGAAAGACTATAAAATATCTAACCAAGAATCAACTAGGATAACTCTAATACTGGAGAAGAACTGGTTAGCAAGGATGCCAGCTGCTCACCGAATCTCCTGGAATCATATTGGCTAATACGCACGATCGTGTACGTCTGTATAACTTGTACTTTGACCTGCATCAGAAAAAGATGCAGAAGTGTAG
>JBDJHY011051401.1:0-14192 GCA_039654485.1 Withania somnifera
AAATAGCAACTACTAGTTAGTGCTTGTTTCTAGCGAAAAAAAAAAGTAAAAAGGGGACGTTGTGCATTTGCAATCTTTGTCATTTCGGATAAATGACTATTGTTTTACTCAAATGCGTAGTTAACCTAGGTTTACGTTCACCATGGTCTAACTATTCTTCAGATTGTAATGTTTTCATGGTTGCACAATCCTTCCTAACGTAGAGTTACATATACGTACAATGCTAATTACTTAAGTGCTTTTCAACCTTTGACCCTAAGTAAACCTCTTTTACACCAGGTTAGAGCTATGAACGAGTGCATTACATGTATAATACTAACTTAAGAGGATTACTCTAGTTATAGCAGCAACCATTAAATAAGGGTTAACGCCCCGAATTTCATAGCATGATCCCAACTCCTAGTTTTATCCACAGAGTTAGTGCTAGTTAAACCTAGGCGTGTTCTAGTGTTTCCAACCACTAAGAGTCTATTAGAACATGAAGATTATGTTTATACGAAGGAATAAATACAGTAACTCATGTATATTACAACTCTAGTATAGTTTAACTCATTGATCCCACAACCCTAGGGTTGGGTTTTATCCTTCAATTGACATCATACTACAATACTGAATCCAGAAGATAGAGTAACATACCAAAAATATAAAATTTAGTTTATTGTAAAATAATGCTCAGAATAACTCAACACTTGTGTTCTTTAAAGAATATGGGTATTAAACCCTAAGTCACAAGTCTCAAAAAGTACATAAAGAATAATTTGAATCTCCTTCTTTAAAAGTAAGGTAACTGTGCTATTTATAGAGTGTAGGAATAAGTACAATAACAACAACTTGGGTTTGGCTTTCGTCAGTTTAGACGACCAGGTAGGCAAACCACCTGGTGATAGATGGAACTATCTATCCTTCCATCTATCACCCCTTTAATCCAGTGAACTTCCTAATAGGTGGTTCCAAACGGGCGAACTATCTCCCAACAGACGAAACGCCTGTTTGACCGCCCATTCCTTTCTTCTTAACTAGTGGATTTCTAAGTAGGTGATTCATACCAAGTAAACCATCTATCCTTAGAAAGTTTGTCTATTTCACCATCTGTTGGTGTGGATCCATCTAGTGAACTTCCTATTGGATGGATAAATTAGATGTTTTATCTGAGCCCAAGAAAATTGTCTCTTTGTCACCTAAAAGTGCCCTTTTCTTGTACAAGTGTTGCATTTTTCCACCTATTGACTTAACCTTGTAAATCCTCGATAAACATTAAAACACATTGTTATTACTCAAGAACATGCTCTATTTTTAGGGTTTTAAGCATGCAATGTGACGTAAAATACCATCAAATCAACACCCTCAACCTAAAACAGTTGTTTGTCCTCGAGAAACAACAGAAACAGTACTAGTACACATCAAACACTTAAAGCACCCTTGGTTTACAATTCATCTTAGCATAAGCATTCATTGGGCATCATATCATAACGGCTAACTACATCCTACCCTATATTGTAATTCTTTCTCAGGTGATACACATAAAGGCCTTTCGCAAGGGTTATATCTCTTAAACTGTTGTATTAACTCATTCAAAATTGATTAGAGTATCAACTTTCTCTCATAATAAATAAATCCCACTCACAATGGAATTTTATAGAATACTGGATTGGGAATATAGCCTCTCACGCTGAGAAAGAAATCAAATTGTATACACAATAGCCATTGGTTTGCCCTTATCAATTACAACATAGCATTCAATAAAACAACATGAATCACACAGGACATTGTTCGGCTTATAATGTCGGTTGAGTGCTGGTAGGGCATGATTTGGGAACTTAATGACTGAAATTATTTGTTCCATTAATCTTCCTCCTTTTTCAGTATTTTTCCCTTACAATCTTCTTTTCATTAACGCTTTCCCTTGAGATCCCCTTATTTTTTTGCACAAATAAATTCTTTCCCTTTTAATTAAACCGTTAAACACCTTTCTGTTGTACAGGACAGGTTTATGGTATCCACCCTCAAGGCTAAGTTAGACTGATTACCACATGTTGTTTTGTGGTGCTTACTACCTAACCACCCCAGACTATACTTAGGTTCACAATATTCAATAGGGAATCAGGGCAATACAAAAACCTCTTCCTTTCTCTTTTCTCTTTTCGAGGGTACTTACAGTTTGTTTCTAATAGACGTGAGGGTTCAACTTGGGAATTCAATAATTACTTAGTGACTCATTTAAGGCTTTACTGACTTATCAAAGAAGGCCTAGGATCATTTCCATGTCACTTACTTTTAATTGAGTTACAATATGAACCAGGTAAATTTAGATATCATACACACAACAGATTACACAAAATTGCTCTCCCATACTTGCAAGTATATACTGTTCTCAATTCAAACTTGTTAAACAAATGGCATAGAGAGATACAATTACAATCATATGCAATTCCCTTAATATTCTGCGGTAATAGACTACAATACACTCAACAATGAAACCAATAAAATGACTAAATACTGAAACTTCTTATATACAATGGCATTTTAATACTTAATGAAAAACTCAATAATAATAAAAAAACTAAAATAAAAGTAAATCAAAATAATCCTAAACATGCCAGTTCTACTAAATAGAATGCCTGAGGGAAAAGAATCTAGCAACAAAAACCCTCAGACAAAACCAAAAACAATCAAAAATAAAATAGGTACATCAACCCCCTCCCACATAAAGACAGTGCATTGTCCCTAATACACACAGATAGAAATGTGAGAAATAGAAAGAGAAAGTGTACCTTTGTGAAGAAAGAGTTGGGCTACCTCTCAATAGTGCTTGATTTAATATCGCAGCACAACGAAGGTCGCAGGCTCTTACCTCCTCTTCAAGTAGTATGCTCCACACCGTGCACTGTCTCTATAGGCCCATGGAATTTCTTGAGGTACCGCCTATTTACCTTAAACTTGATATGCTTTACATTTTCCACTTCTACGGCTCCAGATGGAAAGATGACTATGACAAGGTACGGTCCAAACCATTTGGACCTCAGCTTTCCTAGAAATAGCTATAAACAGGAATTAAATAGCAGCATAATATATCCTAGGTTTACTTCTCGTAGCTTAATGTTTTAATCATGATACTTCTTCATCCACTCCTTGTATAATGCTTCTCAGGCATGCACCTTTGTATGAAATTCATCCAATTTATTAATTTGATCCACTTGTAACTTGGCGGCCGCAACCCAATCAAATTGACTCTTTTTAGGCCCATGTTGCCTTGTGTTCAAGTTCAACGGGCAAATGGAATGACTTCCTGTACACTAGCTAAAATGGAGACATACTGATAGGAGTTTTGTAGGTTGTTCTGTAAGCCCATAAGGCATCGTCCATCTTATGGGACCAATAGGTTCTGGTGGCATTTACTGTCGTAGCAAGGATTCACTTGATCTCTTTATTAGACACGTCGACCTGGCCACTAGTTTGAGGATGATATAGTGTCGCCACCTTGTGCTTCTTTACCCCGTACTTAGCTAATACTGCTCTCAAGACCTTATTACAAAAATATTAGGCCCCCATCACTGATGATCGCTCTTGGGGTGCCAAATATTGTAAAGATGTTTCTTCGTAGAAAAGCCACAACCCTGTTTCCTTCATTTTTTGGTAGGGAGACAACCTCAACCCACTTTGATACATAATCAATAGCCTCTAGGATGTACCTTTGACATAGAAACTCACAAAGGATCCCATGAAGTCGATTCCCCATACATCAATAAGTTAACTTTGAGTATGGGGGTCAACGTTAGTTCATACCTGCGGGAATAGCTTTTTTATCTAGCATTGGCAACACATCCGTACAAACTCATATACATCATAATACAAAATAGGCCAAAAGTAACCATACTGTAAGATTTTCTGTGCAATCTGGGCACTCCTATGGTGACCTCTAATTAGAGATGAATGATTTGCTTCGAGGATGTCTCCCATTGACAATTCTAGTACACATCGCCAGATCATACTATCTGCACATAGCCTGAACAAGAAAGACTCATCCCAAAAGTAGTATTTGGTGTCATGGAGGAACTTACGTCTAGCATGCCAGTTGAGGCCATCTGGGATGATTTTGCTGATTGCATAATTTGCATAGTCTGCATACCATGGGGAAGTATTGGATCCCATAGCCAAAACTCTCTCATCAGGGAAGGCATCCACAAATTCTACATTTTCCTTGTCTCTCCCATCTGCTTCTAGTCTTGAAAGATTGTCAACCACTTGGTTTTTGCACCTTGTTTCTATCACCTCAAAATCAAAATCTTACACCAGCAGTATCCAAAAGATCAACCAAGGTTTAGTATCCCTCTTATCCATGAGGTATCTTAGAGCGGCATGGTTAGTGTGCACAATCACCTTGGATCCTAATAGGTATGATCAAAACTTTTCAGATGCATACACCACAACTAGTAGCTCTTGCTCAGTAACAATATAGTTCTTTTAAGGCTCATTTAGAACCTTACTGGCATAATAGATAGGATGAATAATCTTCTCTCATTTCTGCCTAAGTACAATGCCCAACGCTACACTGCTAGCATCATATATCAATTCAAAAGGGTATGCCCAATTAGGTGCCACCATGACGGGTACTGTGATCAACGTTTCTTGAGCCCCTCAAAGGCTTCCAGGCATGATTTATCAAACATAAATTCTACCACTTTCTCAAGGAGCTTGAATACAGGACATATAATTTTTGAGAAGTTTTCAATGAACCTCCGATAGAAGCTAGCGTGGCCCAAGAAGCTTCGCACTATTCTGACAGAAATTGGTTGTGCCAGCTTTTCAATCACCTCCACCATTGATCTATCCACCTCTATACCTTTATCTAAAACTTTGTACCCAAAAATAGTGCCCTTTCTAACCATAAAGTGACACTTCTCTCAGTTTAGTACAAGATTCACTTCAATGCATCTTTGTAGGGCATTACCCAAATTAGTTAGGCAATCCTCAAAGGTGTCTCCCACCGCATAAAAGTCATCCATGAACACTTCAATGGTATCCTCCACCATGTTGGAGAAAATGGACATCATACACCTTTGGAATATAGTCGGAGCATTGCACAATCCAAAGGGCATATATTTAAAAGAAAAAGTGCCATTGGACATGTGAATGTTGTCTTCTCTTGATCTTCGGGTGCTATAGCTATCTGGTTATAACCGGAATACCTATCTAAAAAATAATACCAGCCCCGTCTAGCTAAAGAATCTAACATTTGATCCATGAATGACATAGGAAAGTGGTCCCATAGAGTAGCAACATTCATTTTTTGATAATCCATACAGATAATTCACCTAGTCATAGGTTGTTGTGGGACCAGCTCATTTTTATTCATCACCAATGTCATTCCACCTCTTTTAGGTAAGCATTGAACTGGAAATTTCCATTTGCTATTTGTAATTGAGTACACCACCCCTGCATCGAACCATTTGATAATCTCTTTTTTACCACTTCTTGTATAGGTGGATTCAGCCATCTCTGGTGATCTCGGTTGGGTACACTGTCGACCTCTTTTTTACCACTTCTTGCATAGGTGGATCATCCATCTCTGGTGCTCTCGGCTGGGTAACTCATTGTGGGACCAGCTTATTTTTTAATTCATCACCACTGTCATTCTACCTCTTTTAGGTACGCATTGAACTAGACATACCCATTCGCTATTTGCAATTGGGTACACCACACTTGCCTCGAACCATTTAATAATCTCTTTTTTACCACTTCTTGAATAAGTGGATTCATCCATCTCTGGTGGTCTTGGATGGGTACACTGTCAACGTCTAACTCGATACGGTGTAGGAAAATGCCCGGTGGGATACCGATAATATCATTCATTGTCCATCTAATTGCTTTTCTGAACTTCTTCAAGATATGTACCAAGGTTGTGACCTACTCTTCTGCTAACTGGGCTGAGATGATGATTGGAAAGGTATTGTAAGCTCCCAAAAAGGCATACTGTAAATGGTCTGGGAGTGCTTTGAGCTCCAAGGTTAGAGGTTTCTCAATAGATGGTTTTGCTGGCGGAGATGGTCTATTCTGCAGGTCCAGGTCAATTTTTCTGGGCTCATAGCAATAGGCCCCTGTCCTAGCCCCTGTCCTAGCTAATGCATTTATAGTTTCTATATATCCCTTCCTGTTTTCATCATCAGAATTCATCACTATTGCTACCAATGGATCAAGAAACAATTTTGCATCAACCATGGGTTCTTTGGGTTCATCCCAATCTACTTTAATAAAGGAAACTACACTTATGTCCCATGGTTGCTTTATCAATTTGCACATATTGAATGTCACTTCTTCAGTATTTAACCAAAATTTCATCTCACCTTTCTCAACATCCACTAAATCTCTTTTAGATGCTCTAAATGGTCTACCCAGGATAACGGTTACCTTAAAATCAGTATCACAGTCAAGGATAACAAAGTCTGCCAAAAAGATGAGATTATCCACTTTAACCAGGACATCAAAAAAGATTCTTATTGGTCTCTTGACTGATCTGTCTGCCATTAATAGCCTCATGGTAGTTGGTTTGGGAGCTCCTAAGCCCAATTACTTATTGATTTCTAAGGGCATTAGGTTGATACTTTCTCCTAGGTCACATAGTGCTCGAGAAAAATAGAAGGTTCTAATAGTGCATGGGATAGTAAACGCTCCTGGATCTTTCTTTTTTTGCACCAAAGATCAGGAGGATATAGCCCAAAAATGATGGATACTATCTTCGGTCCTAAAGTTGATAGATTTTTTCTTGATGACTAGCTCCTTCATGAATTTAGCATTGTCGGGCATCTGCTCCAATGCTTCCACCAGTGGGACATTGATTGAAAATTGCTTCAACATGGTCATAAACTTCTAAAAGTAGCCATCTTCAATTTTTGTTCTCATTCTTGAGGGAAGGGTGGTGAAGGTCAAGGCATTTTAGTTACTTTTGCTAGCTCTGCCTTCCTCATGTTAGGAACCGAGCTCTTTCTTCCTGGGGTCCATTTGCCTTTTCATTACCCAAACCAACTTGTGTGTTTGGTAATTTAGGTGTCCTCACCTTTTCTCTGGATAGTGTGGGATTTGCCAACAATTTACCATTGCGTGTGGTGATGGTCATGCAGTAGTTGTGCCCCTTATAAGTGGATGCCTGGGTACTTGTATCTTGGTGACTCAATGAGGTAGATATCTGACCTATCTAAAATTCTAACTGCTTTATCGACACTGAATGTGATTCAACTATTTGGTCAATAGTTGAAATCTTTATGTTTATAGCATCAAAGTTTTTATCGGACGAATCAACTTTCTGTAGTACCTTGGACAATATTTCTTCCACTCTTGACGTACCAACTTTTTCCTCTTATTGTCTTAGCTGCCAATAACCCCCATTCTTTCTCTACTCATAAATGGCATTATGCCTCAATTATTAGGTTCTTTGTTACGGTGGTCGTGTCTCCCTTGAAAATTCCTTCTACCATGGTTCCAACCTTGGGTTCCTTGCTGGAACCCTCCCGCCCCCCACACAATTTTTTAGGTATCTAGCCTCTTGTTCCAAGTCTGAATCAATACTGTCGTACTCACCCTCTTCATGCGAGGAAACTATTTTCACTTTCCCATAGCTACCTTCTAACAGTTGTTTAGATATCAAATCAATTTGGGTTATCAAGTATTCCATGTCTTGATCTTGCTCTTTTTTCTTACGATGTTGCTCAGTCATCATTGATATCACTCTTGGACCCACCAGATACTCCAGACACTCTAGTGTGCCAACCTATTGTATTTTTTGTTACTGTGTCCAACTCTTGGGACACTTGATCATAGGTTCTAGGAGCTACTGTTAATTCCATCCATGGCTAATTTTGAGGGAGCATTCAGCGTATAGTAGAATGTTTCCTTCAGATAGTTATCTCCAATTCCATGAGTGGGGCATTGCTTGATCTTCTTATTAAACTTCATCCATACCTCATAAAGAGCTTTATCAGGCCTCTGCCTAAAATTAATTATCTCATCCCATAGCATAAGCATTTTGGATGGGGGAAAGAACTTTTCTAGGAAAGCCTCTTTCAGTTCTGCGCAGTTTGCCATAGAATTAGGAGGTAAATCATCGAGCCACATAATAGCTTCCCACCCAGTGATAGAGGGAAAAGCCTCAGTCAAATAGCATTTTGACTCACTCCAGGCAGGTGGTAGGACTTACAGATGGCTGTGAAATTTTTTAAATGTAAGTTCGGGTCCTCACCAACTATTCCGTGAAATAGACCCTTCATAGTAAGCAGTGGCATCATCATGCTAGTGATATTAAATTTTCTTCCTGGGCTAGTGGAGGTAGTATGATTGCCCCAGTTGCCCCAGCTCCATTAAGGTCTGCCTCATCGTCATCCACAAATACTTCTTGAGGTCTCACAAGTTGAGGCTTGCGAGGTGTATCTGGATGGTTTGCGTGTTGTGCCTCTACAGGGCGTTGATCAAGTTCAGGTAGTGCTGCATGATCTTGTCTATTCATTCTAATGAAGGTTCTGGATATCTCGGGGTCTAATGGAAACAAGGGTGCTTTTTGACTCTGAGTGTTGGGCATGCACTATCTGTATCCTACAGTATACAAAAACAACACCAACATGAAAACTAGAAATAAACCTAACTATAGTTACTATATTTAGACTTCACCAAAAATCATATTCCCCGACATCAGTGCCAAAATTTGATAATTTCGAAACTACACCTTCCTTTTGAAGAATAAACAGTTAGTTTTCAAATATAGAACCCAACTAACATTGGGGTCGATCCCACGAAGAATAGGGTGTCTGATATACGCCCAGTAATAGCAACTACCAGTTAGTGTTTGTTTTTAGTGACAAACAAGAAAGTATAAATGGGGGTTTGTGTATTTGCAATCTTTGTTATTTTGGGTTAATGACTATTGTTTTACTCAAATGTGTAGTTAACCTCGGTTTGTGTTCACCATGTTCCAACTGTTCCTTCGATTGCAATCTTTTCACGATTGCATAATCCTTCCTAATGTAGAGTTACTTATACGTACAATGCTATTCACTTTAGTGTTTTTCAACCTTTGATCCTAAGTAAACCTCTTTTACACCGGGCTAGGGTTGTGAATGAGTGCATTGCATGTAACTCAAGATAATTACTCTAGTTACAGCAACAACCATTAGATGAGGGTTAACACCCTGAATTTCTTATCATAATTCCAACTCCTAGTTTTATCCATAGGGTTAGTGCTAGTTAAACTTAGGCATGTCCTAGTGTTTGCAACCACTAAAATTCTATTAGTACATGAAGATTATGTTCATAAGAAGGAATAGATGCACCAACTTATGTAGATTACAACTTAACCCATGGATCCCATAACCCTAGGGTTGGGATTTTACCTTTAATTGACATCATAATACAATAGTGAATCTAGAAGATAGAGAGTAACATACCACAAATATAAATTTAGTTGATTACAAAATAATGCTCAAAATAACTCAACACTTGTGTTCTTCAAGGAATATGGATATTAAACCCTAACTCACAAGTCTCAGAAAGTACTTAAAGAATAATTGTAATCTCCCCCTTTAAAATTAAGCTAAGGTTGCTATTCATAGAGTGTAGGAATAAGTGCAATAATAGCAACTTGGGTTGGGGTTTTGTCATTTTGGATGGTCAAGTAGGCGAACCACCTGGTGACATACGGAACCGTATGGCCTTTCGTATTTCACCCCCTTAATCCAGTGAACTTCCTAATAGGCAGTTCCAAATGGGTGAACCATCTCCCAATAGATGAAATGTCTGTTGGACCGGTCATTCCTTGCTTCTTAACTAGTGGAATTCTGAGTAGGCGATTCTTACTAGGAGAACTGTCTATCCTTAGATGGTTCTTCTATTTCACCATTTATTGGTGTGGCTCTATCCAGTGAACTTCCTGTTAGATGGATAAATCAAACGTTTCATTTGAGCCCAGGCGAATCGTTTCCTTGTCACCTAAAAGTGCCCTTTTCTTGTATAAATATTGCATAGTTCCACCTATTGACTTAACCCTGTAAATGCTCAATAAAAGCATTAAAACACGTTGTTATTACTCAAGAAAAGGCTCCATTTTTGGGTTTTTAAGTGCGCAATGTGATGTAAAATACGTCATATCAAGGTACAGGGATACAAAATTCTGACAGTACCATGTCTTTCCTAAATCGGCTATTGTAGCAATACCAAAACTACGTCTTTTCACCTGGGAGTGGCCACAAAGGTGGCTCCTCAATAGAATAGGTACGGGCTCTTTTAGAGGTTTCCCGCGAGGAACTCAAGCCAACCATAGTGACTTTTGTAGAGTGACCTATTTTTGTGGGTATTGGAGGCATGTTCCTGCGAAGACAAACAAGTATTAGCAATACCGGAAGAATGCATAGGACAATAAAAATGGGTGGGGTATCACCCCATACTTAAGCTCTACAATATCACATACTTGACAACGAATACATAAAGGGTACGTCAGACTTCCCTTAATGATGTGAAAGTGTGTGCACATCTTCCTATGAACCTAATGACAGCCTCCAATTACATGATTGTACCACCACCAATTATCCTTCATATTTAGCATGAACACATACGATATGATGCACAATGGTGGGGTGGTGGAAACCACCCAACACTTAACCACTACGCCTATAAATGCAACTTAACATCCACAAAAGCACCTTTTATAATGTAGTAAAAACACAAGGTGTATTGGTCATATACTACAAGTTACTTAGATTTCCCTTTTCAATGTGATTTAGAAGGTTCCATGCATCAAAATTCATCACTCCACGCGATTTAGTATAAATAGCTTACATATATGTTATGCGTATGACAAAGGCATAAAACTATACACATAACAAAACTGAAATCAACTAACTTATGCAACTATATGCACATTAGAAAGGAACAATCATTATTAGTTAAATGTCCTCCCCAAAAACCATTCAATTCATGACACCGCCTCATTATTAATCAATTGCACACCATCAATCCCTCCACCATTATAATAATTCAAACCCATGAAGTGCACCCCCTAAGTAATATTCATGTTTAACAACACGTGTAGCGCAACAAGAGCAATCTATCATTAACCAAATTCACTCCACAGCCATGTTAAGAGTACATGTGGCTTTCATTCTGCATAAGGAAAATTAAATGAAATAAAAAAGAAAAGAGAAGCACATACCGTAGAACTATTAACCTGCAAGCAAAGGAATTGAAAGATGAAGAAGGAAGAAAATGAAAAGACTTAGAGTGTTTAGTTGAGGGAGAACCAAAGTGAAACGGATGATTTTTTAGGAATGAGGGAATAAGGGTTGGGTATTTAAAGAAAACCCAGATAGTTTGGGTGGATTTGAAAGATTTAATGAATTTTTTGACCAAAAAAACTACATCATAATATGATGGACATCGTGATGGAGTATTTCTCTAAATAGTGTCTCATCATGATACACATCACATCCTGATACCTATCATGATATCCAACCCAGTATTCCAGAGTCTCATCACGATAAGCATCATGTTGTGATGTCTATCATGATGGAACTCCCAGGTAATAAGATTTGCACCATGATAGGCATCACGTCGTGATTTGTATTATGATGAAACTATCACTATCTATAGCCTCACTATGATACGCATCACATCTTGATACCCATCATGGTAGGACTCAAACTTTCTAGTGGATGATCACGATGTACATCACGACGTGATAACTATCGTGATTGATACATACTTGGTATCTTTAAGCCAAATTTCATTCTAAACATACCTTAATGCTTCCATATCTTCATGCACATTTCAAACATAAGAAAAATTGATAAAACAATATAGAAACAAAATAAAAATACTTGTAAAACACTGGTTTCCTCCCACGTCACTCCTTATTTAACATCGTGGCATGATCTATGTAATTTTATGCATCCACTATGTCGATGGATGTCTCCCTATGATCTACTTTGGGTTAATAATGCTTGACACGCTGGCTATTGACCAATAAAGCTTGGTCGGCCCTATAGTATTAGAGCTCAACCATTTCCTGCTTGGTAACTCTCACAACTGTAAACCGCCCCTGTTGTGATTGTATTTTCTTGGCCAAGTTTTGGTCTGTGTTACTTAGAAAACCCCTCTGGGGCCTTTTATTCTATGACACATCCAATTGCCACATCTGCATCTGCCTCTCCAGTTGTTATGTAGCCATTTGCGAATTTTTCATAGTTGTTTCCAACCTTTCTAGTCTCTCACTAACTTGTGCCTTCCCTTCTAGTAACTTTTTAAGCATCTCTTCTGTATTGTTACCGAGTTGCGTATTCTATGAATTACCATAATCTTACTGATTGAATTTGGGTCCCTGTTGCTCATTCGATTGGTTGTTCCTATACTGACTTAGACCCTGCTAATGTTGTTGGTTGTGGTTTCCACCCCATGAGAAGTTTGAGTGGTTTCTCAGCTCGCGTTGTAAGTTCTACCATAGGCTTTCTATCCCTGGGCCCTCTGTGCATTACTTACAAAGTTAACCAAATTATGGTTGGCCCCGCATACATTAGATGTATGATCACCTCCCCCACATGTCTCACACCAACTCATAGCCTATGATTGGGTTGTATTCACTGCAGCCTACTGTTGGTACTGACCAAAAGTTTGTGCAAACATGTTTTGGAGAGATAAATTTTTTGCTAACAAAGTTGTGACCATATCTAACTCCATAACTCCAGCAGTATTCTTTCTACCATTTGCTCTAGACACGTCTCCATTCCAATCCGGATTACCTATGGCAATCCTATTAAGTAATGTATACATTTCATCATATGTTCTCTCCAAGGCCTGTCCCCCAGCCGCTGAGTATAGCAATATTTTTGAATTAGGTTCCTAGGCCTTAGTAAAAGTGTGCAACAATACTTCATTGGATTGTTGATGATGAGGAAAATTTCTGAGCAATGCTTTAAACCTCTCCCAAGCTTGGTAGAGATTTTCACCCAGAATTTATCTGAAGCTTAGGATTTCACTCCTCAGCCATGCTGTTTTCCCAGATGGAATAAATCTAATCAGGAAATTTCATGTTAAGTCCTCTCATGAACAAATATAATTGGGTGGCTCTACAGCTAACCACCTTTTTGAGTCATCCAGCAAGGAGAATGAGAATAATGTGAGTCTCACATAATCAATTGAGATTCCTATAGAATGTAAGTATCCTGATCTCCTAAAAAATTTGTATGTGTTATTACGGATCCTCATGAGAGAGACCAGCGAATTGTCCACTAGTGTGCAAAAGCTACACCATATTATGTTTTAGCTCAAATCTACCTCCAGGTGCGGGCTTCTGTGCAGCGGAGGTAACAATTGTGGCCCTTGGAATGGCCACCTCATAGATTGATCTCAAAGCTGTCCTTTTAGCAAGAACTACCACTGTTGGTTGATCCAGTTGAGCTTGTGGAACAGAATGAGAGAACGCCTCGGTCCTTTGTTGTTGATGTATCGGTCCTTTGTTGTTGATGTATAAACCGTTCTGGTTCCTGAAAGGGTTCAACTAAATTTTTGTTTTGTACCAGATTACCGGTAATAATGCCTAAAAAATTAAAACAGCTAAGATCAAGTTGTTAACAATTGCACAATAGAAAATATCTTAGAAGAATCAAAAACTACTAATTGCCAAGTCCCCAGCAATGGTGCCAAAAACTTGTTGAGCTTCCCAGCACACACGCAAGTGTATGAGGTCTAACAATTAACATAGTGGCTCTTTTGAGCCGAATATCAAACCCATAGGGACTTGGAATTATGAAATAGTTTCATAAGTGAATCTTATAAGGAACTCAATATATATATGCAATTGAATGTAACAACAGAAGGAATTGATAGTTTGTATTATTCTAATGTAACTAAAGATATGTAAATGGGACTTGGGATGACACAATCAAGTACTGTTGATATAAGCAACCATTCTGGGGATATGACCTTTCACACATTTTTATATAATCTTAATTTTCATAAACGTCATTATCTCTCTAATTATTGATTTCTGGGTTGAATTTATGACTAGGGATTGATAGTCCCATACTCACTATTTATACAATCACACAACTACTTCGATCAATATGTGTTTTGATAACTTAACATAAATGCATTATTGTTATCTTCCCGATTTAACAATTAAGGCACTAAGTACATGATCATGTCTTAGTTGCAATTTATGT
>JBDJHY011051512.1:0-13659 GCA_039654485.1 Withania somnifera
TTCTCTTTGGTGATGCTAGTTTCACTTTCCAAAATTGCTTCTAAATGGACACCTTTAATTCCTAGACAGGTATAGAATTTTACTCATTTTGTTTGATTTTCATTGTCTCTAATGTCAAAACATCATATGAAGAGAAAGGCAGCGAATTACAAAATGAAAAGGAAAATAAGAGAAGACATGGAAGCTAAGTTTTGTCTTCAAAATATAAACATAAAGAACTGCACCACCCCAGGGTGTGGCCTAGTGGTGAATTCATAGCCCTAGTTTATGGTGCACGTGAACACATGATCTTTCCGTCAAATTAGGTATTTATGTACATATTTTTTAAAATTGATCTAATGTTATTTGGTGGCTACATACTCTAAAAAGGCTAAATGGTGCACTTGGTTGGATATTGAACTATTAGCCCAAAGGAACAAGGATCAATTCTCACTTACTAGTTAATTCATTGTTTTTAGTGGTGCACTCATATTATAGAAATCCTACATCCGCCTCTGGTGATCAATGAAGTGGATTGAGATCCATGAGGTCTTAGGTTCAATCTCCAGTGGAGGCAAAAACACTAGGTGATTTCTTCCTATCTACCCAATCTTTGGCGAATAGAATTTCCCGGCACCTACACTAGTGAGAGGTTGGAGGTGCCCCGTGGAATTAATCGAAGTACGTGCAAGCTGGTCCCGTGTTTATCACAAAAAATGAAGGAAAGGACTGGAACAGTGATAAAGTTAAATAAACAAAGAAGATGAAGCAAGGTTAACTTTGTTGAAATAAAACTTAAGCCTCTAATAGGCACAAAACAATGGTTACCATATTCTGAGGTCTTTATGTAATGCAGCAAGATGGATATGTTAATAAATGGTGTTAACAACTGGTGTTAGGAATTTTAAATTTTAATTTGAGGTTAATTAGATAATGCCATAAATCTTGCAAAATGATAAATAGGATAAGAAAGGAACCAAAGAAGCTTGCCTAAGATGGTTTCACCATCTCCTATCTGGACCTCCAAATATATCATTGCAGGCATGGATCTAGTTATAGAGAATTGTCTGCCAGTGTAAGGATAGTTTGAAATAGAGAGAGTCTCTAGCTTTATAGGATCCCTAATTTGTTTTAGAAGACCTTTTCTTTTACCATTATTAGAATGAAATAGTCCTGGATAAAGTCCAATGCATATAGAAGATTCATATTAACTTACACAAACTAGCTTGGTTGATTGACTGATCCGGTAGGAAAGGCCATTTAATCATGGTTTAGCTGGTCTGTGCAAACAAAGCTGAATAAAAAATTATATTATATCAAAATCAGGGATATCTATTGTAATACCTGATTTTTGCATATTTATCTCTTGATTTTTGTTACAGATAGAATTGATTTACTCATTTATGACTAAGGACAGAGGTTTGAGCGTGCGAGCTATGGCATTAAAATGTCTTCATTTCATTATAGCCAAAGGAATGTATGACTTCCCCTCCAATTCAAATGTGACTCTAGAGTTGTTTGGTGTCATAAATCAGTCTGATCTTCCACCAGCTTTGCATTTTGATGCTCTAAGAGCTTTATGCAAGGTATTTCCTCTCAATCTGCTAAATTTATGATATTCTTACCATTCTGTTATTGCTTAAATTCTCTTACTTTGCAGATACTTCCGCCCAACCTAGATACAATTCCATGCACAGAGATCCTCACTATTTTCTCCAAGTTCTTAAAAATTGCTGAGTTCAAACTTCAATCTCCTATCATCTCAGAGAGGCTTTTCACTATGCATGTATTGGCTAGTATTTTTGATCAGCTTTTGCTGATACTGAAAGATGCAGCAGGTGGAATTGGCTCAGTTATTTCGTCTCGTATGCTTACATTCACCGTAGATCGCATCTCCCAACTAATTAAGTTAGTGGTTGATAATCATCATCCAGACAAAGGAGCGGAGCAGGAGGTAAAGAATTTACTCCTTATTTTAGTTAATCTGCTTGAAAGACATCGAGATCTCTCTGGTACTGTGCTGGATAAGATCTGTATAGTTATCGAACATATGGTCAGCATGCTTAACGAAATTACCAGTATGACGAATTCAGGCTCGGTAGATCATCGAATAACAGAGCTTGACAAAGAGAACCATACATCAACTTCATCAAGAGTCTTGATTTATTTATCCCAGATTCTGATAACTTGCTTTGAGATGCTGGATGTCCCCACTGATGGTGCCACCCTAGTTTTTAAGAGAATGGAGCATCTGGTTGAGCATGTGAACCAGTGTAGCTTACTTCCTGTTTACATCCACCTAACATATGACCTTTTATTGCACTTCCATGCTGCATATCATTGTATGTGGCTGGAGATAGGGGAAGATCTGGTTTCTAATAGAAATTTTCATCAATCTTCTTGTGGTTCGCTCTCACATGATGGTTCCCTGTCCCCGCATGAAATTCTCATTATTGATTGTGTGAAGCAAATTTTGGATAAAAAAGATTATTGGTTATCTTATAAGTTGGCAAAATATGCTGCATGTAATGGTGCATGGTTGGTATCTGCTTACATATTTGGAGAACTAATACCTATGGTTCAATCTGATATCTGTCATTTTTGGTTAAAATCCTTATCCCTTCTTTCAGAATTAGAAAGGAAAGTTCAGTTGTTTGGGCTTACTCTTTCTGGAAATGCAGCTGGGAATATTATGACAGCTATCACATTGAAAATGTTATTGCGGCCTTCAACAAGCTTTGTTCTTTAGAGGAAGCTTTTGATGCCTCTGTTTCTGGTCTTGCTTTTAGTTTTCAGAGATGGTTTATTACTTTAAGATCAAAAGTTGTTGGTGCTGTAGCAGAAGTACTTAAATTATTGAGCATGAATTTGTTTCCACAAGAAGCCACTGGAAGTACTGAACAAATAGCGGCGAGGATTTTGGCTCAGCACTCGAATTCTTCACAAGGACTCTGCTCTTTGTTCCAATTGCTTGCCCATGCTTCTTCCCAGTTCACAGGGCTAGCAAAGGAATATGATCTCTTAGCAACGTCATTCATTGGAATGGACAGGAAAAGCATGAAGATAGTTTCTGATCTTGGATTAAGTTGTTCACTATTAGCCTTTAGTACCGGATTTACATTACGTTTTGTCAGTTTTCATGATAAACAAAATTGTAGTACATATGGTCTTGAAAACTCAGATGAGCAATTTGACACTCTGCTAGTTCATGACTTGTTTAGAAGACTTGGGTATACAGACTTAGAGACTAGCAAAAATCTGTGGCATCTTTTGGATTTCCTCCGAAGCCCTAGGAGCTGTTCCATGCTCGAATTCCAAAATGAAGTCTCTACCACTTGTGTTGAAGCGAGAGATGTTGCTAAACTTTGTAAATATTCTGTTCAGAAGTTTCTTAGTTTGCTAGCGATTATTGTACATGGCGACAATTGTATATCCCGAATTCCTCATGATGCTTTGCAGTTGCTGTTCAACATTATTTTCTCGTGGATACAGATCCCTTTCCGGACTCCCAAACACTTTTTTCAATTAAGGTAACTGAAATTTCTTACATAGACTTCTGCAATCAACAAGGAGCTATTATTGAGATATTGTACTGCTGTTAGCCTGTTCATATTTTATAATTTGATGTCGTTGTCCCTTTTTGATCTAAAATAGTCACCTGAGGGAATACAAGCAACATTCATTTGAAACAGTAGTGGATTTTTAGACCATACAAGTCTTGGGATCTGTTTGATTCAAATTGGAATGATTCTAGATATGTACATTTTTTAGTTCTAATAGCATTCTAATATTGAACTATGAAATGGCAGGCCACCCATTTCTGCTGAGCTTTTCATAACAAATGAAGACAGTAAAAGGATAAATGATATATCTGTCTTGTCAGGCTTTCAGGTCCCTCTAACAGTGTGCATTCAGCTAAGAAATATATCATCACGCCAGCTGTCTCAGGTGTCGAAGTTGTACTGCATCCTTCACTCAGATACATCCTTTCAAGTATTCAGTGTAAACGGGGATAAGAAGTTACCAAGGTCCAGTTGTCAAGCTTGGAAAAGCGATCACATGGTCGACCTTAACGACAAGCTATTTCACTTTACAACAGGGACTACCGAGAGGGATGGATTATGTGTTATGAGAAGTGCTGGAGGGACTTCGGCTGTGGATAAATTTGTGTCGTTTGATCCTAATGAGAAAGGGCAAGGATTTGCAACCTGCTTGCTAGATGTTTCTTCATTTCCTGTGGGTTCTTACCAAATCGAATGGCACAGCTGTTGTATAGACATTAATGGTGCTTATTGGAGCCTTATGCCCCTGAACACTGATCAGTTCTTCACCATACAGTAATCTTCTAATAGTGATCTGATTGTTGGGGTGCCATAAACTGCAGTTATTTAGTTAGAGCTAGAATGATATTTCTATTGTCACAAGAATTTATTTGAGGCTTCTTGGTCACAACTGCCTGTAGTATCATGGACCAATCTGGTTTTCAACAATTGTGCCAAACTCAAAGCCTTAACACTATGGTTGATGCTGCAGGGATGACTATTAGCTGGAGATAGACTCACTGTTTATTGGATTGTGGTTCATAAGACACGTGTCTTACGCCAGAAACATGAAGAAAACAGAGGTCATCTCTTTGCTTCATTGTATTTACTCGGATTCTGGAATAGAATCCTTCAATGGCTACAGGGACAGGCTTCCAGGATACAAATCTGGGAGCTACACTACCAATTGATATTAGGGAATGCTAAAGGGAAGTTTAGAGCTGCGCAACTGTTTAAAGTGATATATGTTGAATGTGCAGAGTCTCTGGATTGAAAGGAACCACTAGAGTTTTTGAACACACATGCAGAAGCTGGGGGCACTTACTAAAGAAATTTCTTGTGTTTGTAATCCAACAGCTTTTTTGGTTTTTAATGTTCTTGTCAGGTAATTTGACTTGACAATTGGTCTTTGTGTTAACCAAGCTATCTCTTGTAGTCACTTTGGTAATCAATAATGTTAACAATTACCCAAAAAAAAGAAGAAGAGCGAAGGTTTTGACGTGGCAGTTTTGCATCAATAAATTTCAAATCAAAGAGCAGTTTTGGTTATTTTGCCTCTTAGTTCATATTATTACTTATGTGGCTTTTATTCACACGGACACAACATAGTTGTGCATCTCCCCTTTTTATCGATCCTCTTTTTAGGGGTTCTATTCAGTCTTCAACTAATTAACTCCTCTTTCAGATTTTTGCCCTATCTTATTCTTCAATCTGAATTTTTATCGAAGATTCTAAGTGGGAGATTTTACAATGATTTCAAAGCAAGCATCATTCACCCTTTTTCTTTTCCATTTCTCCAGATTTTACATTTTCTTCTCGCATCATTTTTCCTTAAATCTCGTAACAAGAATCAGAGATCTAGATTCGGCCAGCATCTTTAAGAACACTAACAGTCGAAGTTGTCAATTACTGAATTGCTTGAGATGTGCGAAGATGATGATCCAAATTTGGAGCCTTGTTGGTCATGTTGCAGAGTTTTAGGAGCCTTTATTCACTACATTTATGCATATTGTCACATTACTCAACAGCTATTAGTTGACATTGATATGCAACAAGCCAACAAGTTTCTTTGCTTCCACGAGCACATGTTAATTTCAATAAGATATCCATTATAATGTAGTGGCTCTATATTCTGATGAGTTTTTTTTGTTGGATAATTAGGGGTGCCAATACTGGTTAATTATTTGATCTTGAGTTAAGCTGTATATTTCCTTTCATAATTTAGTTCATTTTTGTATTGATAAAGTGGTATTTTTTGTTGAGCCGTTTGATACACTAATATTCATAAGGAAAAAAAATAAATAAATACAAAAATAGATCATTTATAAAAAATAATTATATTTACATAACAAAAGAAAAATACACCCTCATAGACCAATTTTTACTCCGTATACATGTTAATATAATTTTATACATCTTTATATGTATTATAGACAAATTTATAAACTTGTATAAAAGTGTAAAATAATTATTTATACACATTTAAAGTTGCTATACAAAGTTATAGAAACTTATATAAATATTTAATATTATTATATACCTTATATTTAATTATATAATATATACAGATATAAAAGAAAGGACAAAATATTCCAAACTTTGGTACTTTAAGATTTCAAAGTTGGGTTCTTCTATGATTGGTGCTTCAACTGATGTCGCCTACTAATATTATCGAAATCGTGGGGTAGAAAACAATTTTCTAAAAAAAGTGAGTTACATTTAGTAATAATTTTAACCTAATGGTCGTATAGGCTAGAGTATGAAATTTGAGGAGAAAAGGATCATGCAACCCATGAAGTTGAAAATCGTACAAAAAATATTGGTGTGTATGTTATAATATAATATGGGTGTGTTAAAGATATAATAGGCGTCTTAAAATTTTATATATTTAATAATAATATACTGAAAACAAAAAAATAATAAAATAATTTTTTTCTACAGTAAACTGTAAATATTATCATATCAGCAAAATGCATGCACCTACGAGCACTTAATTGCTAAAACTACCTTCTACGAAGGGTGTCCAACTAGCCTAAGCCTAAAAAAAAACTACATGCAAATTCTATTTATATAAACCTTACATTGCCAAGCATATTTGGGACCACTATATATATTGACTCTCTCCTTAGCTGTCATTTATATTTCTTGTACAATGAAACTAAGATGCATTTTGGCCTCGAAATATCTTTTTCCTTGATATCCAGATGTTGTACAATATAGCCCTATGACAAGCTGCAACAATTTCTTTTTTTTAATCTCTTTCACTGTTTCTTCTTGTTGATTTTATAGTTTCCTGCTATATCTATATCTAAGTTACGCAGTCACCTCCAACCAGTTACAAGTCTGCCATATTTCATGAGCTACGTAGAGTGAGTACAAATAAATAAGAAGCATTTTCACCTTGCATTTGATCACATATCATACACTTATCGTCCTCACAGTTAATGCCAACTCTCATTATTCTAACTTTATATATTTTCCTGTATTGCTACCTATATTATGAACCTATGTTCTGTCATAAAATATAAGCATTATATCAGCTCAGAACCCCTCATTACTATTCTACCTTCCAGTAATGCATTATAGCTTGAGTAGTTCTAAGTTGCAGTGATATTATATTTTTTCTGAGTGTAGTAAGTCTGCATGCCTAGGATTTTATTCAATTGTTTTCAATATTAACTCTAGTCTTGTTGTCACGCCCGAGTCTACTTCCTGGACGTAACACGGTACTTGAAATCACGAGTGACTCCAAGTTAACCCTTGGCCTGTCATAACACATAAACCTAAATTGAGATACAAAGCGAAATATGATACATAGGCTACCTTTCATGTTATAAAAAAAATAATTCAGAAGTTTTATGACTGAAAAATACATTGTTTGAGAACTGAATATAATTTTTTACTGAGTGTCTATGAAACCTCTATTAATACTAATGAGTAGTTGGGACATATCTCAAACAAACTCTAAATAACTTAAACAAAGAAAAATAACATGAGGTGAAAACTCTGAGTATATCACCCTTGAAGAATGAAGACTCGCCATTTGTTGTTGAAATCTGCTAGCACTTACTATCCATGAACAGAGAGGAAGACCTGCATCTATAGTGTGAATGTATGCATAGTGTATGCGCCATTACTTCGAATGTACTGTATGCAATATCTTTCAAAAAATAGCTGAATATATGAAATATAATACATGTATGAAATATGGATATGAGAGCATTTAAATATGTATAAGATGAGACTGACATCACAAACCTATTATGAGCTATAAATTGAAACATGTTATCATAAATGCTTTGAACAAGTACAAGCTAGGACTATGAGATCATAAGAACGAATAATGGAGTACTTGGAGCTTTTAAGTAAAATATATAAAGTCATGTAGAAATTATGTTGAACTAAAGATAACTGACTGAAGTAAACACATGGACTGAGATAAATCATAAACATGGTTAAGATGACTCAAATATACCATCAATTAAAGTTTGTAGTCATGAGACTATAGTGAAATCTGGAACTGTAAACTGAAATTGGAAACAATAACTGAAAACTGAGTTGCAATGACTTACATATAGCTGAAAACATATTTAAAAGCTAAATATTATAGGAATAATGAAAATAGTCATACCTGTTGTAAAATAGAGAGCATGCAATATGTTTACTCATACTATAAAACTAAAAGCTAAACATAGGTGAGAGATTCTCTTAACCGACATATAATCATGTGAGCAACTCATGGAGTCTAACTTTGAATCTCCGTTAGTAGGGAGTCCTATACCCTGCCAAAGGTATGGAACCTTTTTGGTGTGGATCCACTAACTGATAGCTGAACTTAATCAGACTAAATTCCTACGTTGGCAATGTAATTCTGAGAAAAAGGCTATCTAGAACCCAAATTCGCTCAGTGTTAGGTACTGCTCCCAAAATTAAAACATTGTATGCTCATATATTACTGAACTGGACTAGTAAAATAATGCTTTATATATAAACCTGTACTAGTTATACTAAAGTAAACTAAGTCTGTGATCACTTAGATCCTGGAATACTAAATATGCTTAAAGTTTAGCCTGAAAATTTATATTTTTCTGAGGCCGTGATCAAAACATACTGAGAGATGCTATAAATAGCCTGAAAATTGGTCATCTATGTATAATTAGCAAATACTTAAAATGCTGAATAAGACATGTAAAGCATGTTGAAAACTGAAAATAATTGAGTGTCAGCATGTAGCCAGGAAGAAACATAACCAATAAACTGAGGAAAATCATGAGAAACTGTAAAAACTATAATCATGCTTAGACATAGAAAAATCTTGATACTGTGATATAACCAAGAAAAATCACGATAAAACTTATAAATAAATATGTTTATGATCATGAAATTATCATGTGAGAATGAATCTAATACATATGAACTAGTTTGGGTAAAAACCCTAATTTATGAAATCATGGATGTTAACACCCAATTTTATTCCTCCTTTTTTCAAGTTATTTCTTTACGATTTTAATAATTTTGATAACATAAGAACACATATAAGTTATTTTAATTATAATTAGAAGGTATATAATATTGTCATCTCTAATTTTCTCACAAAAAAAAATTGTTAATACAACTATTATTATTATTACTACTACTATTGCTCTTATTAATTTTAAAATTATCGATTATGATCACAACTTTAGTGATTTAGTATGTTTTGTAAAAAAATATTATTTTATTTAATCAAATGAAGTATTCTTTAATATTATATTTTATGGTTAGTTATGTAATTCTTATGATATTATGTAATTTTTAATTATATTTTAATATGTATGAATATATATTCTATTAATAAGTATCGTTAATCTTGATTAGGAGGTCAAAAAAATTATAATGAAGAAAGTATTTTATTAGCCTAATTATATAACTTTTTATCCAAATTTTAAATACTATGGGCCAAAAAAATTAAACCCAATTATAGCCTATCCTCTCTTCTCCATCAATCCAACTTTAGAGCCACGCGTACATCATATATGTGCCACATAAGACACCAATGAGTGAAAAATAAGCCATACACACACCTAGGGTTGGCTCCTGATTCGATTCGAATCGAATAAAAAATCGTTATTTGATTCAAACGGTTTGGGGGGCTGATAATTGTTCAATTCGATTTTGTGAGAATCAAATGGAATAATTTTTTTTAGAAATATATGAATATAATAATATATTATAAAAATATAAATTCTAAAAAAACTAATAATTTTCTAACCCTAAACCTAATACTAATTGACGACTGCTGCTTCTCTCATTCTCTTAGAGTCTCAAACTCCCTCTGCTCTCGCCTGCCTCTCTCAGTCAATCGCCAGTATCTCTCTCACTTTCTCTTCTCACAGTCACAGTCATGGAATCACAGACTACCACACTCACGGCGCCGCCTTACATCACAGCTCCTTTTCGTTGTCACTCGTTACACAGGTCCACAGACACGCCTCCTCCGGCTCCTCTTCGTCGTCGCTGGCTCCTCTTCGTCGTTTTCGGTCGATCGCCTCTTCGCCGTCTCCTCCGATTCTTGTGACACCGCTAGCCTCAAACTCGCTGAAAACTTTCTTTTAAAGGTAATAATTTGTTATTTATCATGGATTTCATATTGTGTAGTATGGTTGTGCTAGCTAGTGATTGGCCAATCAATTTTTTGGCTTATTTACCCTTTTTCTCAAATTTTCTTTTTGTTCTTGATTAGATTTATTTCTAGATTATCCCCTCTTTACCCCCAGATTGTTCCCCAATCTAGTATCCAACATAAGAAATCAGGAATTGAGGAGGTTTATTTCTTTATTCTTTGAGTTTATTAAGATTTTAAGTTTATTATCATCCTAATATTTTTTGTTTCCCTTTTTGCATTAAAGGTTGACCTCATTTTTCTCCATTTTGATGTAGAAATTCGGGTGATTATGTTTTCTTTGGCACCTAGTTTCACCAAAAGATAAATATTGAGCATGTTAGTGAATTCCATGAATTTGTGAACGCATTAACTTGATAACGCACTGGTTGATAAATTTCTATGCATTGGTGATCATGTTTGTTAGCATTGTTTTGGTTGGTTAAACAGTTAGTTTCAGCTAAGCAATGTTGGAACATGCCTCTAATATGTGATTGTTGTTGATAAATTCAGCCTTTATAGTGCCATTGTTATCAATATGATGATTATAATACTTGTCACTATGTTGCTATTGATTGTACTTGGTATTCCTCAAGTTATTGGTTACTTGGTTATTGGATCATACCCTAATACCAAATCTAGATCGCGAACGGGAGTTTTATGCTTGGAGTGGTTCAGTAATAAGTTGAGAACTTAGGGAGCCAGAAAAACTTGTGCAAGCCCAATAGTATTCATGATTTTTTGGGGGTTTTAGACATGAAACAACCGTCTTTTTAATGAATTAGGTAAAACAAGTGGCTTCAAGGGGATGACAATAGATAGAAGATTGTTGAAGAAGAAGCTTTATTACAGTTGTAGAATAGGAATTGGATAAAAAAAATTTAAAACTGTTTAGGTATTAATTAATTGAATCAAAATTCAAAGGTATTCAAACCGAATCTTACTAAATCGAGGTATCGAATTAAATTTGAATCAAAAATAAAAAATTAAATCGATAAAATTTTAAATAATATTAAGAATCGAACGAGTCCAAGACTTAGATTATCGAAATCGAATTCAAATCGCAAATAATCGATTTGAAATCGATAACATCTAGCCCTAGTCCAGTATTTTAATGATTGTTTCAAGTTATGCTTACTTTGAGAGTTATTTTATTACTTTTGAGTATAAAAGTGAAATTCTTGATACATTATTCATGTCATAATTTACTTGATAAAATATTGAATTACTTGTATTTCAATCAAGTTTTAAGATTATGCTTTGTGATTTCGTGATTTCGAAGGGTTTATACATATGTTATGATCTTATGCAAGTTTTTCCATGTTTCAAGAGCAAGCATTGTAGTTTATTTTATGATAAGCATAAGAGTTCACATTATTTGACTTTATGAGAATGTAAACTTGCAAAAAGGTGAATATGAGATCACATCAATATTACAACAAGAATAAGCATGCTTTGTATGGACTTTTTTACAAGTTATTTATCATCATGAACTTGCTATGTTTCGGGAGGAGTACTGAGTGGACGGAGAATTATGTCACCCGTTAGCCTTAAGGCTGACACCCCAATGTCTCTGAACTACGTTTGCTAGCATAGGTTTGCCCATTGAGGTCATTCAGGCTCCTTGGATATTAGTTATGGTTCTAACTATCGCAGGCTAGAACCCTTCTTTCATCAGTGTAGGGTCTAGAATACTGAATTTCATGTCACTTGCAAGGTGTATGTTGGTTATAGGAAACCCTTTTTTACTGTGTTTATTTCTAGTTAATTTGTTTTACCTTATGTTATTTCAATGGAGCCTTAAATATGATTGATATCATTTCCCTTTTAGGTAAGCTCTCATGTTTGATTTTCATGATTTATGTATATAATTATATATTTATATATACTGTGTATCAGCATATCCTATATACCTACTGCATTTTACACTATATTTTTTTCATAATGTAGAGTCAGGTACTTATACCTAGGGGTAGCTACCAAACGTTTAGCATTTCCAGTAGTGTGGAGAGTTGGTGAGTCCTTATTTTTTCAAGGGCCACATGGATCAAGTTATTTTATTAGTTGAACTTCTATTTTAGTTTTCAACGTTTTGGGATTTGTCCCTGTTATATTTAGAGGTTTTAGGCAATGGATGTAATAGTTTTGTTTATTAAGTGTTGGATTGCCAGACATTGATTTTAAATAAGAATCCTTATTGCACTGGGCTTACTCCATTATTTCTTTTAGTTTCTGCATTTTTATGGTTCAATTGTAGTTTATGTTCAGTATGTCAGTAGCATGGGCTATCTTGAAGTCATGCGTGATTTTAGGCACCGGGCCATGTCTAGGAGGTAGTCTTAAGGGGTGACAAATATTGTATCAGAGCACTAAGTTTAAGAGTTCTAGGATGTTAGAAAACCGCGTCCTGCAGAGTTTTTATTATGGATGTAAAACATGCCACCACCCTTATAACAGAGAGGTTACAAAGTGTTTAGAAATAGTCCACATCTTTCATGTTCTCTTTCTCGTGCGATAGCGTTCCACTCTACATTTTGTTTCTAACTCGTGCTTTGCACACCTCTTTTTAGATCATGGAGTCAATGAGGAAATCTAGCCAAAGGACCACTACTGCTACAACAACTGATGTTGCTCCTGTTCTCCCGACCCATATCATACAGACTAGGCGTGGGGTTTATGCAAATGGACCACACGAGGATTTCCAGGATTCTCCTCCCTAGTACCAACTAAACTATCCAGGGGTACAAATGTACCTGTTGCTCAGTCATCTAGTGCTGAAGCAACTAACGCAGAATTTTAAAGTGCCATTTACATGCTTACACAGTTAGTATTAGCTTAGTCCAACCGCCAGGGTGTTGCAGTTACCCATTCTATTTCTCAAGAAAATTTTGAAAGCTCCAGATTCATGCTGATGGATCCTCTAGAGTTCACTGGGTATAAGATTGATAAGGAACCTCAAAACTTTATTGATGAGTTGCTGAAAATATTTTAAGTGATGCATGTTAATGCCGTGAAGGGGGTAGAGTTTTCCTCTTATCAATTTAAGGATATTGTCCACTTATAATATCAATCGTGGGAAGATATTAGGGGTGAAAATGCTACACCGGCTGAGTTGGGTGACTTATAGAATATCTTTCTTGATCATTTATTTCCTTTTGAATTGAGAGAGGCAAAGGCAGATGAGTTTGGAAATTTGGAGCAGGGGTCTATGAGTGTGAAGGAGTACAGGCTGAAGTACACTAACTAGCCATACATGCTCCAAGGGTGGCTATAGATATGAGGGCTAGAATGAGAAAATTTGAAAATTTGTTAAAGGGGTTTCTAAGCTTGTTCCAAGGGAGTGCAAATTACTTCGTGATATGGATATTTCTAGGCTTATGGTATATGCTCAAGAGGTGGAGACTGAAAAATTGAAAAGAGGGGGGGGGGACACTAAAGTAAGAGAACGTAGTCTGCACCTCAAGAGTGTAGCAAACAGTGGCAAGAGAATTGGAATAA
>JBDJHY011051727.1:0-24243 GCA_039654485.1 Withania somnifera
ATAGGTTAGGCCGAATTTGTCGGTATTTTGTCGAGGGGTTCTCTTTGATTGCAACACCTTTGACCAAGTTAAGTAGGAAGGATGTTGCCTTTCAATAGTCTGAGGATTGTGAGTTGAGCTTCTCTAAGATCAAAGATTATTGACTTCAATGCCAGTTTTGACACTACCAGTGGAGGGTCAAGGATTATGTAAAGTCCCTTCTCCCACATCGGCTAGAAAGGGGAACGAAGTGTGCCTAATAAGGTGCATGGATACCTTTCCCTTGTGAGGCGCCTTTGGGCCTGCCTGTGTAGTGGGACCAGGGGACTAAACCGCGAGCAGGGGCTAGTGGAGGGATTCCAACGGGATGCCACGTGGTAAAGCCTGAAAGCGGATAATAATTTGCAAGTGGTTCTTGGGGATGGCCGTGACAAATGGTATCAGAGACAGGACCAAGTCGGTGGTGATATCAACGAGGACACTGAGTCTTAAGAGGGGAGATTGTAAAGTCCTTTGTCCCACATCGGCTGGAAAGGGGAATGAAGTGTGCCTAATAAGGTGCATGGATACCTTTCCCTTGTGAGGCGCCTTTGGGCCCGCCTGTGCGGTGGGACCAGGGGACAAAACTGTGAGCAGGGGCCAGTGGAGGGATTCTGACGGGATGCCACATGGTAAAGCCTAAAAGCGAACAATACTTTGCAAGTGGTTCCTAGGGAAGGCCGTGACAGATTCTCTATGTATTATGATGTGTTTGGTGTCGGTTTGGGGTGTGTTTTGATACAGTAGGGATGAGTTATTGCATATACTTTAAGGAAGTTGAAGGTGCATGAGCGTAACTACCCCACTCAGGATCTAGAGTAGGCAGTAGTAGTGTTTGCGTTTAACATCTAGAGGCATTATCTGTATGGGGTTCAGTGTGAGATCTTTATTGATTATCATAGTCTTCAGTAGGAGAAGTCGACAAGGCTTCTATTGACGTAGATGGTTCCCTTCAGAATGATAGGTGTATATGTGTACCTCGGGTTGGTGACCTGATGTAGTTGATCTTATGGGAGGCTCACATTTCAAGTTATTTGATTCATCTTGGTGCAACCAAGATGTATTATAACCTACGTCAATAAAGATATTGCTGAGTGTGTTTCTAAGTGTTTAAATTGTTAATAGGTTAAGTATGAGCACCGAAGACTGGGTGGTTTGATACAAATACTTCCTATCCCATCTTGGAAATGGGGGCGGGTGACTATGGACTTTGTTTCTGAGTTTCCAGGTACTAGCAGAGGTTTTGCTACTGTGTGGGTCATTGTGGACAGGCTGACTAAGTCAGCACACTTCATTCCTATTCATTCTTCTTATAATGCTGAGCATCTGAGTCAAATCTACATTCGGGAGGTTGTTAGATTGCATGGAGTTACTATATCCATCATCTCTAATAGAGGCACCCAGTTCACTTCTTAGTTTTGGAGGTCTGTTCAGCGAGATTTGGTTACTGAGGTACATTTGAGCATAAGTTTTCACCCATAAATTGACGGTCTGTATAAGCGGACTATCTATGTTTTAGAAGATATGTTGAGAGCTTGTGTGATAGACTTTGGTGGTGCCTAGGATTAGCACCTACCCTTGGCTGAGTTTGCTTATGATTTTGAGGCCAGAGTCCAATCTACAGACTTGCTATGTGATTCGTTGGATCAGGTTCGATATATTTAGGTTTGGTTAAGGGCAGCCCAAAGTAGGGAAAAGAGCTATGATGACAGTAGGCTTCGTGCCTTAGAGTTTGGAGTTGGTGATAATGTATTTTTACGAATATCTCCTATGTTCGGTGTGATGAGGTTAGTCCTAGGTATATCGGACTATATGAGATATTGGAGAGCATAGGTGAATTTGATAATAGGTTGGCATAACCTCTTATGTTGTCAGTTGCTCATCCGATATTTCATGTTTCTATGTTGCAGCGGTATATACCGATGAGCAACATATTATTCGTGAGGATTCAGTACAGATGGATGAGAATCTATCATTTATTGAGATGCCAGTGAAGATTTTAGCTAAGGAAGTGAGAAAATTGATGTCAAAGGATATTCAGGTGGTTAAGGTGTAGTGTAGTCAACGTTCTGTTGAGGAAGCTATATGGGAGATCGAGAGTGAGATGCATAAGCAGTATCCATAACTGTTTAAGGTATCAGGTACATTCTTTTCCCATTTATTTCATGTTTTTACTTGACTTTCGGGGATGAAAGTCCTTCTAGTAGTGGATGTTGTAATGACCCTCATGGTTATTTATGAAAAATACATGACATTTTGCATTCTAGAGCATTTTGGTAGTTGCCCAAGTCATTTATAACTTGCTAGGACTGACAGTTCAGATCCCTACCTACTCAGTTGAGAAATATCTCAAATTGCCTCTTTTAGAGCCTAAAAACTATGTACTCGTTGACCCAAGTCAACACTCCTTCAAGACAATCTCGAAATTAAATTTTGACAGTTCCGTTAGCTCCGAAATGCCAAACAAAGTCGAGATCAACCTTCAGTTTGTGTTTTGGGGTTTTCGTTTGCAAGTTACCCTAATTTGTGGATTCTAGTTAAGTTTTAAGCCTAAAGTGGAGCTGGGGTGGCATTTTGGTGTTCGGGGTGTCAGATAAGAATTCTAATGCTTCCATCTGCTCTGGAATGGTGAATTTAGGCTAGTTTGACCCTTGGTACCCTTCCCAAGGTGTTCATGCTGGATTTGAGTTGTTTTGTGAGAAGTTGGAAATTTCCTAGTCTTGGTTAAAGCTGTGTGGTGGGGTCCTTTTTTACTAAAACAACCTCCGATGTCAATTTTGTCGATTCTGTTGAGTCCAAAATTTATTTTTCACTCAAAATGCATATTTGGTTGTCAAATTTGGAATCCGTTTCAATACCGAAACCCCAATTGGAATATCTGCAGCTGAAGCCTACAACTGATCTCGACCTCAGCAAGCTCAGCTCGGCCTGAGCTCAGCTCGTCATCACTACATTTTAGTTTGCATCACTTTGTTTCAGTTCACATCACTTCGTTTTAGTTCGCATCACTTCATTTCAGTTTGCATCACTTTGTTTTAGTTCATATTAGCTCACCTCGTCAAGCTTAGCTCAGCTCAGCTTGGGGTTGACCTGACCTCCAACTTCGTACTTAGTTTTTTTTTCTAGAAATTTCAGAAAGGCCCAGGGACTTTCTTGGGCCCTGGTCCATCCAATAGGATGCTAGTATATAATGGATAGAACACCCCCAACTTCTTATTTTAGCAATAGTACTCCATCCCAATTAGTTTTTAGAGTGGAAACTTCCTCCCGAACAAAATTTCAACCGTGATAAAAATCTAAAATCATTGTTCTTCGATTCTTCCATATTTTTGTGTAAGTTTTCTTCCCTTTCTGCCATTGAATTTCTTAGTTTCCACCATTAATGGCTCCACGCCATGAAAGTGATAAAATTATGTCCATATATATACATATTCATGAAATCCTTCATTAGTTGAGTATACATTGTTCCTAGTATCAATTATGCACTGGAATTCCAACGGTGAATTCATAAAAAGTGAATCTTTGACCCCGTTAGGAACGATTCTTTCCGGGATGATTTGATGCCCTTCCCACACTCGAATTGTGCTCAAATTTAGAGCACAGGTTCCTGGTAACGTTGGAAACCCCGTAGTGAAATATATTTTCAGTTTGGATGAGCGGCCCTACAGCCTGTTTTAGGACTGTTTAGGGCCTAATTATTGGTCCAGTCCAAAATTTAATATAAAATACACCTTTAGACTCGTATTAACATATAGAATTCATTAGCGTAAGTTTCAGATCATTCGGAGACCATTTGACAGTAGTTGGAGTAAGATTCATAATTTTTGTAACATTTTATCATCAAACAACAGGTAGGCGCCATGGGGCTGTCTCTGGGCTTATAGTTTTAATAATTGTACTAAATAGAATCATTTCGGTGGTATATTCTCGATAAGTCTCATGTCATTCGGGAGGATTCAGTGTAGTTAGATAAGAATTTATCCTTTGTTTAAGGGCCTATGAAAATTTTGGCTAAGGATGTGAGGAAGTTGAGGTCCAGGGAGATTCAAGTGGATATGGTACAGTGGAGGATATGATCAATCGAGGAAGCTATTTGGGAGATCGAGAGTATGATGCAAAAGTAGTTTTCACAGCTGTTTGAGACATCAAGTATATTCTCTTCCCATTTCTTTCTTTCTTTACTTGACTTTCGAGGACGAAATTCATTTTAGTAGTGGATGTTGTAATGACCCTCATGGTCATTTATGATAAATACATGATGTTTTGCATTCTAGAGCATTTTAGTACTTTTCTCTAAGTCATTTATGACAAACTGCAACAGGTAGTTCAGATCCCTGGCGACTCGATTGAGAAATATCTCAAATGTTCTGTTAGCTTAGAAATGCCAAAAAAAGTAAGGATTGACCTGAAGTTAGTGTTTTAGAGTTTTTATTTGGAATTTATGACAATTTGTGGATTTTGGTTAAGTTTAACGCCTAAAGTTGAGCTTGAGTGGTATTTTGGAGCTCGAAGTGTCAGATTGAAATTCTAACACTTCAAGTAACTTTGGAATGACCATGTCATGAAATTGCAATGTTTCTATAGAAAAATTCTTGCGGGATCGCAACCCTGCCATGCGATCGCCATGGCTGCTAGTTTTCCTTTAGCGCAATCGCGATGAATGTTGTTCCCTCTTATGTTTTTATTTCAAAAAAAAAAACCTCACAAATTCTTCAGTTCCAATGCGATTAACTTCTCCAAAACACCATTCTAAAACTAGGAAAAATCCTCTCAACATTGTTCTTCGATTATTCCACGTTTATGGGTAAGTTTTCTTTCCTTTTTATTTTTGAAATTCTTAATTTCTATGATTAATGGCTCGAAGAGTTGAAATTGATAAAATCAAACCTAATCCATACATTTTGAGTAATTCTTCGTTAATTGAGTATACATTGCTCCTAGTATAAATTATGCACCGATATTCTAACGTTACATCCATAAAGATTGAATCTTTGACCCCATTAGGGTCAAATATGTCCAGGTTGTTTTGAAGCCCTTCCCGAGCTCAAATTGTGTTCAATTTTTATACCAGGGTTCCTAGTGACATTGGGGACCCCATGGTAAAGTTTATTTTCAGTTTTGGCAAATGGGGCAAGCCCATTTTAGACTCGATTTTAGGCCCAGTCCAAAATTTATTATAAAATACACCGTTAGACTAATATTAACATATAGAATGCTTTGACAAAAGTTTTAGATAATTTGGAGACCGTTTAACATCAGTCAAAGTAAGATTCAAGAATTTACAATGCATTATCGTCGAACGATGGGTAGGCTCCGTGGGGCTAGCTTTCCGCTTAGAGATGTAATAATTGTACTAAATAGCATCTGAGGGTTGGGTAGCTTGGTGGATATAGTTATCCTGTACTATTCTTTCATCCATTCCATTTTAATATTTATATTTTGGCATCCGATCGATATGGTGTCGTGACTTAGAAATTGACTAACGATACCTGTGCAAGGCATTTGGATGTTGAGATTACATAATCATATGTTGATATGAATACTTGTTTATTTGTTGTGCATTCATGACACAAGAAGTTGGGCCTATGGCATCGGTGAGAGTTCATTAGGTCCGGGTCAATATCACAACCTGATTATTGAGCCATAATTTCTAGAGAAGGATTTTGATAACCAAGATGGATAATGACATAAAATAATAAATAGAAATATTCTAATAAGAATATAAGTAATGATCTTTCATTGTTTTAGACTCAACATTGTATTGAGCACCTGGTAATACTATTTTGAGTTGTTTTAGTCCAGGCTTCACCTCCCGGCACCAGGAATTATCATTTTTACTAACAAATGATCGGACTTTAGACCGAATTTGTTTGTCAGTGAGTACATCCGCTGGGACTTGAGTCCGTCATTGTACGACTATGAGTACAGCTTTTTGACACACATGGTACTACTAGTTACGAAAATATGATGATACTCGATGTATTAATGACTTTGGTGATACTATTTATATGAGGCATGAGGTGCCAGACTTGAGATGATTGCCACTAATGCCTTGATGATACTATTGATATGAGGCATGAGATGTCAGGCTTGAGATCCATTGTGGTTCTAAAATTAGGATGTGATGTTTTGATGATGTTCATATGCCTGTTTACTTTTCTGCACTTGTTTTCTTTAGTGTGCTCATAGGTTGGATTGGGCGCCTATGGGTGAGCATATTTTCGGTGTTTGTTGCTTTTCTTTCTGGGGGACTTGTTAGCGTTTATCTGCTTTACTTTATTATTCCTATTATTGTTTATTTGTTATTGTTGGCTAGATGCTACTTTATGTTGTGTAGGAAAGCCTTACAGTATTATAGAGCCACTTACTCTTTCACTTGAGGTTACTGGTATACCGTACATGTTCTATTCCTATCTTCTTTTATTTTTATTCATTGCATTATTATTCACATCTACTATTGGAAGGATTCCGGGTACGTCTCTTTCGTCTCCTGAGATCCTGTTATGTGATTAGCTAGAGATACGTGTCCACTTGTACTTGATTCTATTTGAGTAGCTAGCTCCCTTGATGGTACTAATTTCTTATGTTACCCCTTTATTGTACTCTATTATTTACTTCTTTTATTATTGTTATATGCTCAGTGGGCCCTCGAAGCCTACTGGTATAGGTTGTTTCGGTAACTTGTACTCATACTACATAACTGTATTGTATAAGTTAACAATGCATACAGGTCTATAAGATTAATTTATGACCCATTTTGCAGTTCACATACTAGGTATGTGATGTACATAAATAGAACATAAAAGTGATATCCCACATTCCTATTCCATTACTTTTTTATGCAAAGTAAGGACTTATTGTACAGTCTGTAAACCATGTTCGAAATCCACACAAATAGGTCCTTGTATCACTCAACAATACATCCCACCATTTCTAAATTCAAATTCAATACCCAATTAAAAAAAAGTATGATATTAAGATATAATTCACACTCACTATGAATTTTTTATTAAGAAATTTATCACTCTATCCATCATCTAGAAATCTATGCTACGTAAACAAAATTTCATAGTATGCAATTCGAATATATTTTAAAACAAAGGAAAATATTGAGGGTACTCAGACTTTTCCTTTTTATTTCAACTAGGAAAGAAATTTAGGAAATTTTGACTCATTCATAATTTATGAACCATTAATTCAACTCAATACTCTTCCCTCCATAAAAATACCACAAGAACAATATATGCTAAGGATTTCACTTTTCATTATCAACTAAACCTCAATTTAACAGTATAATGACTCTAAAGGTCATTTTTCTCTTTTTTTCATAAAATTATCCTTTTTCTCTCGGATAGTTACTTTGGGTTATATTTGATCTATCGATAAGGTTTTTTTAAAACTAGAGAAAAATATTGTAGGTTTTCAGAATTTTTTATTTTGAAAGCTTTTAATGAAAAATAGTTGACATTAATCAACATTTGAGTTTTGTGTCTCGAATTAAAATTTTATCAATTTCATTAGCTCTACAATATAGAACTTGTTATACAAAGAGCTTCTTTTTCAGTTCTAGAATTTTTGTAGTGATTTTAGCCTGTTTGACGAGACAAGATTGAGTTTCGAGGCCAAAGTTTGATCTTGGTCAATATTTGATAATCATATACTCATATTTTAGTTTTATTTAATTCAAGAGGTCATTGTTTATCTAGAAAGATTTGAATATTTTTCAGAAGTTTTGAGGGCGTTTGGGCCTTTTTAGGTCAATTTCTATTTTTATCGACTATGGTAAGTATTTGATTAAGGAGACCTTGGATTTTCATATTTGATGGTTCTATTGAGTTTAGAATATCAAACTAAAAATAGTAATATATATGGGTTATGTATACGGGATTTCGAACGAATACTGTGGGTTTATTCGAAAAGTAACTTTTTACCTTGATTTTTTTCAACTGCTACATCTAGTGCATATATTATCCCTTCATCATGATTGTGAGGTCCTATTTCATGATTGCATAGGTAAGTGGTTCATTTTATCGCAATTGGGAAATTCACTCAAGTGATTGTGTATCATTTTTATCGCAAGCCTTTTCACGCAATCGCGTAGTATTTCAAACTTCCCCATAATTATGGCAATTCATTAATAAATCAATGGAGTAATATTGGGCATTACTTGGGAACTTAAAAAACACAAACGTTTCTTTTCTTCCCATTTACATTTCGGACTATGAGAGCTCATATTAGGGCATTTTTGAAGATTGATTTTGAGGAAGAACTCTTGGGTAAGCTTTTTAATTATTGATTCCTCATTTTCCATTGATTGTTTTATTATTTTAACATCAAAGTCATTAGTTTCACTGTGTAAAATTTGGGATTTTTTAGAAAGAACTTGGGTACAATAATTTTGAGTTTCGCGGGTCAATTTCTACTACATCTTTTACCAAATTTCATATTTGAGATATTTAGAACATGGTAAAATAATTTTTTAATAAAGTTCAAGATTTTCCCTCAACCCTCCATTTTGACTTTTTGCGAGTGATTTTGAACCCGATATCAAAAATAGAAATGTGGTTATCATTGTTTATATTTTATCATGATTAGCCCATACTTAACTAGGATTTCATATATTTGGAGGCTCAATGCAAAGAAAAGGCTCCTGCTAGTTTGTCTTCTTCACTTTAGGCAAGTGGGATTTTGACTCTTCTATAAAGTGTCTTAGGTTTTTTGTATTTGTTTCTTATAATTGAGAGTAATGGTGAATATCTAGAGGTATTTATATGGGTTAAATGATGAGTATTCACTCGGATACTAGTGTCAAGCATGTGTTGTTAAAATAAAGGAATAAAAATGGTGATAAAGGCTTGATTTATTTATCCTCTATTGAGTGGGAATGTTATATAGTATTTGTGATACCTAGATGGGGTTCTATGCATTTGATTGACATTTGTTCGAACATTATACTCATGTGTGTGTCTTATTTCCATGAGTTGATATTATATTTGATGGATTGCCCGTAGGGGGCTTGTTGATTTATTTACTCTTATTATGCCATATTATTGTTATTGGATTTTGGCATATGATGCGGTAAATTAAATATTGATAATACGAAAGAAAGGGATGAGGTTCATATTGGCAATGGTATAATATATGGATAAAAATAAATAAAAGAAAAGGTCGAGGTCTATACTGTTATTTCTATGAAATAAGTCTATTAATAAAATATAGGTAAATGCTGAGGTTTATACCATTATTAAAGTAATGTGCATATATGAGGATCAGGTATAGCACCAGCATAGGTATTGATATAGCATTTACGTGGAATGGACTATTTATTGATGTAGTATTTCATCTTTATTATTGATGGGTTTATGACTTTATGATGAGGAAATTCCTCTTAAACATTATAATCAAATGAGAAAATCTATAATTGAATATGACTGAGAGAGGAAACAGACTCGGAGACCCAAATTCTCCCCATTTTTTTCTCGATTGCGTCGGATATACCCTTCCTACCGTGGTTTGACTTATGTGATGGGGACTGAGTGGAGCACTAAATTATGGTTTGGACTGGTTTTACATGATGGTTATATGTTTTCATATAAGAAGATTACATATTTGTTATAAGTTATGGTATTGACATTGGTTTAGTTATTTCAAAATCTATCCTACAAATTTATTTCTCATTTACATTAGATGTTACCCTCCTACCACAGTTGGGCTTATGTGTTAGAGACTGACATAGACATTAGACTTTAGTAGATTCCATTATACCTTAACTATGCCTTTTAGAATATTGTCCATGAGTCCATTTCTCAACTGCATTAGATAAACATTTCCTACCTGGGAGAACTTGTGAATTGGGGATTGAAATAAGTTATTATGGACTCCCTTTGCAAGTGTATGGTAAGACTAGTAGGATTTTCCCACAAGTTATAAGATGATTTGAGAAGGGAGGCCTACATTCAGGATAGCTCGAGTGTGAGATCTGGATGTTTTTATGGTTTTGGCTTTAATTACCTTACTAATCTTGGTACTTATAAGTTGAGATATGTGATAAGGTGATGGTGGTACTTTTTATATCATTAGTCCATGGGACTTTATATCGATACTTCATTCCCCGACTTTAGATCTTTATTGTTAATTTCTATTGAGCGGTTAGCTTTATTATAACTCTCCTATATGCCATGTATCTGTCACTGTAAACTAATGAATTATGATGTTTCCTATATCTTGGTGTATTAGGTGGATTATTTTCGGGATGTCAGGAAAGTGGTACTTATCACTTCTCTATTTTAGACCCGGCTAGGGATTCTCTAAGTACATCTTTTTTTTTATTTTTGTACTCACTCCTTTGTTTTTCTATACTTGTGTAGATTCTAAGCTCAAAATATCTTGATTTTTCCCTCGTAAGATTGCAATCCAAGGTTAACCTGATAGATCCATAGGTAACTTCTTCTAGTCCAACATACAACATAAACTTCCCCTATCTATGTCTTTATTTATATTTTTTTGAGAACTGGAGACATTTAAGACCATTTTGTTGTATTGGGTTTGTATTATCTTATTTAGTGGCTTATATACGGTGACTCAAGTCTTTAGGTGGTTTATTAGTTTGACATTTATATTATACCTCTCTTATTATGTGACTCATTATTTTCTGCATTTACCATTTAGAGTTGTTGTTAGGCTTACTTGTTAAGGTGGCTTATGATAAGTTCCATCACAATCAATTTTTTGGATCTGATAAGTTGGTATCAGAGCACTAGGTTTATAGGGCTTACATATGTATAATCCAAAGATTAGACGAGACATGGATTAGTGCGGAGATGCCCATTACTTATCTTTGAGAGGATACAAAATTATAGGAAATTTTCTTTTCATTCGCTTTTATCTTATGTTGATTTTCTGATTGTATTTTGAGACATAGTTTATTCTATGGTAAATGGAGAGGACCATATCTGTAGCAAAAGATGAGGTCATTCCCATCTAAGGTAATTACACATTAGCTAGAGGTTAGGGATGAGCCAGAGGACAGGGTCGTGGTAGAGCCCGATGTGCCGTACTAGTAAGGCTATTAGATAAAGCAGCCTCTCCTAAGCTTAAGGTTCATGTTGCCAAGGGGAACGTACCCCCAAAGATTACTTATATACCAATCCATCAATATAATTTTCTATTATTTTTTGGTGTTTTGGAGTCTTTGGCACAAAGTAGGGGTGCAACTGGAATGCCTTTGATTTTGCAAATCAGATTAGAGGCTTAGACCCTAGAGAAATATTAAGTTCTGGTAGGTCAACCACCATTGCTTTGTAGAGTTTATTGGATACTAATAACAGGTGTTGGAGACCGTATTTAAATTAGTAAATTAGCATTGCTATAATAAGTTTAAAAATATGGGTCTACCTTAATTTTTGGTGAAAGAGATGATGAGGCATATGAGTTCCTATTCACTTGTCATGATCTACTTGAGAGTGTGATTAGTATTTATACTATTCTAAAAGAGAAGACTAACACAGAGTTCTTATATTATTCTGCAGTTACATGGGCCATCATTGTGGTAGCGACAATATTACTTGGGTGATTGACTAGTTAGGTATCCTCTGATTGATTGGGATGTGTTTGCACAGTCATTTTATGATTGATATGTACCTTGGAGTGTAAGGGTACAGAATAGATTGAGGTTTGCGAGGTTAGAACATGGAGGTATCATAAGACTTGCTTTTTTTACTTATCTAAATAAGCCATATTACTTTTTATAAATCTAGGTGAGAGAGCTCATACGTTTGGATGGTAGTTGACTTATACCCTTTGTGTGGTGGTATTTATAGTGGCCCTTTAGGGGGCATCATTTTAAGAGGTTCTTGAGGTTTCCAAAGAGCTCGACCTCATAGACATCGAAGAGTTTAGGGATAAGAGAGATAATAGGTCTTGCACTTTTTATTAGTATTTGGGTGTTTCATTCAGAGGAAAAATTCTATCCAAATAGGGTAGCTTATTTTATCATTAGAGGCTAGTTTAGGCAGCCTTACATATATGTAGGAATGACCAGGGTTCTTTTAGTATAACTCATTCTTTTTAGCCTACTCTAGATATGATTAATGAAGTTGATACCTATCTCAATAGGTTGTCTAATTTAGGCCAAGAGGTCTTAATGCTAGAACCTCAGGCTATGAGCGTGCAGCAACTCGCCGCATTAATATAGCTTTTAAGATAAATATATTTCCTAGTATTTCCACATGTTTTATTATGACTACAATTAGATTGAGATGTTTGTTTAGTTCTTAAAAATTAAAACCCTAATCTCCAAAGGATACATCACACGCTAGGCATAGTGGAGAGGTTTGGTGTAGAGTTTGTGACATTCCAGTTCATAGGAGATGACAAGATATGGTGGCATTCTTATCTAATTTATTATCCATCAAAAGAAGAAACCTATGTCATGGACATCTTTTTTAAGTTTCTTCCTTCAGAAATATGCCTCTTTCTCCTTAAGGAACTGGAAGACAGAAAATTATTTTACCATAGAGCAAGGGAGAAAGTCGTTTGTAGCTTATGATGCCTTATTTCATGACTTTTCAAGGTTTTCCACAAAGTTTTTGTTAATTGAGGAGTGGACTCACAATTTGCTAAGAGGTTTACATGATGATATATAGATGGATACTATAGGAACTATTTTAGGATGTTGTTAACCAGGTGGTGAGATTAAATAGATAGATTCCTTTAGACAGTCTATGGAAAGAACACAAAGTTTAAGAAATCTCTTTAGGGAAATAGTAAGTCTTATCCAAAAATGTAGATCTTGAGTTTTCATTTAGCATAGCCTATCTAGTCCTTATGCAGGACACAACTAGGGTCCGTCAAGGTCCATCTGGAAAACTTCTAAGTTTTAGGGTTATCTTTCTTCAGGATCATCAGCTAAAGGATCCACCCTTGATTATGTTCTCTATGATTGTAGAAAGCAAGGTCATATTAGGAAACTCTGCTAAAATTTAGACAGAATCTCAATATAATATTGTAGGCCTAAAAACTAGATGTAGGGAAGCCATGGTAGGGGCTATAATCCTTGGAGATGTAGCGCTTAAGGTCCTAGAGGTCATCAGTCCGATCAGGGTAGAGGATAGGTTGGAGCTGCTGGTGCACAACCTGGTAGGGGTGAGCAAGATAGCCTATTTCTATGCATTTATAGGGAGTAAAAATGTAGAGGAATCAGATATTTTTGTCACACGTACTCTTCTATACTTTGATTTCATGGAAGCTACTATATTCAATCCTGACTTTACTTTCTCTTATGTGTCTACTATATTTTCCTAGTACTTTCTCTTACTTTCTATTCATATGGGTTAGTTTTTGAAAGTTGAAAAGTAATAGGTCTTTATCGATGAAGCTCTTAGGCTGAGAACCTATGAAGACTTGATTATTTTGAGGACTGTAGATTTTAATGTAATCCTGGGTATGAATTGGCTATCTTTGAATCTTACTATTCTAGACTACAATTCCAAGACTATGAACATAGCCAAGACAGAAACTTACCAACTGGTGTGGAAGGGAGATTACTTTCCTGCCCTAATTCAGATCATTTCCTTCCTTCATAAAAGTTCTTGTTAGTAAAGGTTGTTTTTCTTTCTTTTCCCATCTTATGGATGATAGTTTTGAGGTAAAGTCAATTGAGTCAATTTTTATTGTGAGGGAGTTTTTAGAGGTGTTCCCTGTAGATTTTTCTCAGTATTCCACTAGATTGAGACATTTAATTTTTCATTGACTTAGACTCGAGTACCCATCTTATTCCCATTCCATCTTATCACACCCTGATGGGGTTGAAAGAATTGTAGGGATAACTACAGGAGAGGTAAAGGTTTCATTCTCCTACGTGCTTCTCCCTTGGGCACTCCATTATTTTTTTTTTAAAGAAGAAAGATTGTATTCTACACATGTGTATAGATTATAGAGAGCTAAATAAACTAATCATCAAGAACAAGTACCCCTACCTTGTATTGATGACTCGTTCAAGTCGTTGTAGGTTTCTTGTGTTTATTCTACATTATTTGAGATCGAGGTATCACAAGTTAAAGATTCACGTGGAGGATGTATCAAAGACTGCTTTGCAGAAGAGATATGGGTATTATGAATTCTTCGTAATATACTTTGGACTTAAAAATGCCTCGATAATATTTATCATCTTGATGAAAGATATCTTTGAGCTTTTATTGAACCTATTTGTGATGATCTTCATTAATGACATTTTTATTTACTCAAAGAGTAAGGAGGAGCATGAAGAGCACTTGAAGAATGTGTTGGGTTTGTTGAGGGAGAAACAACCCTATGAATAGTTCTCCAAATATAAGTTCTAGATAGTTTGGTGTCCTTCTTGGGGAACATAGTTACTATAGAGGGTGTTATAGTGGACCCCTAGAATATTGAAGTGGTAAAGAGTTATTTAATGACCATTAATGTTCTAGAGGTAAGTATCTTTATTAAATATACTATTTGCTATCTCCAGTTCATTAAAGGATTTTCTTCCATTACTTTTCAACTAAACAGACTAACCTAGAAGAATGTTCCATTGATATAAATGAGTGAATGTGAAGAGAGTTTCATGAAACTAAGACCTTATTAACTACTACATTGATTTTTCCTTTTCTTATGAAGTGCAAGAATTTTTTTGTTTATTATGATACATCTTGCTCAGTCTTGTGTGCAGTATAAATGCAGAAGAGGAATCGCATTGTTTAAGCTTTTAGGAAACGTAAGGTACATGAGGTATATTATCCAACCCACGATTTAGAATTAGCAATGTATTTTCCCTTAAGAAGTGGAGACGTTACCTCTATGGGGTGAAATGCAATGTATTTAACCACAATTGTAGCCTTCAATATGTGTTCACCTAGAAAGACCAAAATTTAAGATAGAAAAGGTTGATGGAATTATTAAAAGATTATGATGTCACCATATTGTACCATCGAGGTAAATTTAATATAGTAGATGATGCCCTAAGCAGGAAAGTAAAGAGCATGGGAAGTGTCATTGGCCAGAGAGATCTAAGCTCTGGCCAATGGCTTTCTAGGTCTAGAGTTGTCTAAAAGAGGGGGAATCTTGTCATTTGTAGAGGCTAGGTCTTCATTTCTTGATAAGACTTAGAGAAGGAAATTTAAGGATTAGAAGTTAAGGCATATTCATGATTAGGTCCTCCATGGTGAGGCATAGTATGCTACCATTGATATTGAGGGTAGGTTGAGGATTAAGATCATTTTTTTTACCCCGGTTTAAAATTTTCTTTCCTACCATTGTAGTTAAAGCCCAACAGTTTAAAGTACTCATTCATCCAGGTTCAAATAAATGTATCACGGCCTTTGATAGCACAATTAGTGGGGCCAAATAAAGAGTGATATAGTGGATTATGTAGTTGAGTGTCAAAGCTTCTAGTAGGTGAAGTATGAGCATAACAATGTGGCATTATGCTACAAAGAATCCTATTTATGAGTGAAAGCAGGAGTGTTTAGTGATGGATTTTGTGGTTGGTATTTCTAGTAGTTTGAAGCAATTTGATTCTATTTAGGTTATTGTGGACCAAGTGACAAAGTCTACTTATTTCATTTATATTTAGACCAAGTATAGTATAGCCAAGATAACTGAGATTTATGTTAGAGATGTTTTGTAGTTGCATGGTGTTCATATTTTCATTATCTCATATAGGGTACCCTATTAACTTCATATTCTTGGGTAAAGTTGTATGAGGAATTAGGTAGAAGTTTGGAATTGAGCATGATGTTTCACCCGTAGACTGATGGGTAGCTCGCGAGGACAATCTAAGTGATGTTTCAGTGGGATAATTTTATTCCTTTAGCCTAATTTTCTTAGTAGTACATCTATCATTTAGCATTGATATGGCTCCATTTTGAAGCATTATGTAGGATGAGATATAGATCTTCCATAGGGTGTGTTTGGTGCCTTTGTGGCAAAGGTTTAGGGAACTATATAACGAAGGAGGAAATGGAAAAAGCAAAGTTTGTTCAGGAGAAACTTCATGAATTGCAAAGTAGACAAAAGAATTTTACTGAAAAAAGGTGATGGATGTGCACATTTTATCGGTAAGAGGATCTTTCTCAAAGTCTCACCCATGAAGGGTGTAAAATTCTTTAGAAATAAAGGTAAGATCATTTTGCAATATAGTGAGCCTTTTAGGATTCTAGACTATGTAGGGCTAGTGGCATATAAATTAACCTTGCCCCTACACTTTTCTGGCATGCACCCAATGCTTCATGTATCGATTCTTAAGAAGTATCACAGTTCCGGTGACTAAATAATCAAATGGGACTCTATGTTATTATATGGAAGTTGTCCTATGAAACGGGGCATGTAGCTTTGATTCATAAAAATATTTGCAAGTTTAGACATATGGAGATCCAATGATGGTTAAAGTTTAATGGAAGAATCACCCGATTGATGAAGTGACATAGTAAATAGAAAAAGATATGTTTGGAAGATACCCATAGTTGTTCGTAAATTTTTGTAACCTCTTTTATCCCTTATTTCCTTAGACCGTTTTGGATGAACGATGGTTAAATTAGTATTTGTTTTAATAAAACATCCCATTATTAAGTAGAACTTGGGGATTAATCCACTAGTATTTAGACCTCAAATTTAAGAGTTAGAAAAATCTCAAGGTGCGGAAGTCTTAGCATAAATTCTTGTCAAGTGTTTTGGGAGGTGCTAGAGATTCAGTGGTCTAGAGATAACTTATTTATTGTTGAATTCTTAGTAGATAATTTGAATAGCTATCGTATTACGCAGAATAAAGTTTGAGTATCTAAAACTTTAGTTATGAGATTGTATTAGTGTAGGATTAAATTTTTATGTTTAAATATTAATATTGTATTAAGAATTTAGGGGAAAACACCGACAAGGAGATCTTACTACCTAAGACGGGTCACTAATCCATTATAGAAAGTTGTATACTGCCACATTAGGATCGACCACTATAGTGGTTCTTTTACTACCGCAGTGGCATCACTGTGATTGGAAAGGCCTCACCACGTCGGGCTAAATTAGTGAGTCCAATTTAATTCAGAATCTGTATGTTCATTCTTCATTAGTAAATAATGATAAGAGAGAAGGAAACTAGGAAAAAAATGGTGTTCTTGGGTGATTATCTTCTTCAAGGTAGGTATTTTATTTTGATTTATCTTGTTTATCTTAATACCTTGGAAGTAACAATGGTGGAAGCCATAGGTAGAACCCCTTGATTGTGTCAAATTTAGTCTAAAAATTAGTTTTTATTATTTATTATGCTCTAAAAGTAGGAAATTCTTTCAATTAAACTACAATTGGGTTAAATTCAGTTGAAACTAGTGGGTTTAGGAGGATTAAAGTTTAAGAGAACCTTTGAAGCCTTAGGAAAGGGATACAAGTGCTGAAATTCAGTATCAAGTCATGTTTTTACCTTGTTTATTAATATGTACATCATTTCATTACTAGAACTTTACAAGGAACAAACATTGATTAATTTCGTGAGAAAAGAAGGAAGATATTCATAATTCAATTTCTTTTTTATACTTCGAGGTAGGTTATGGTTTCTCTAATGGTAGATAAACTCTTAATACAAGTTGATAGTGATAATATGATGATGTTGAGTCTTCTGTATGCTTATTTTATTGTGTAGTGATTGTTGTGATGTTGTGGTGTTAATTGTGTAACCATCAAAGTATGAAGCCTATAATCTTTAATTGTTTTATCAATAGAGATCCTTTGAGTAAAGAAGTCATGTGATCTTCTTTTAAATGAAGTGGAAAGATATTATGAAATACTGAAAGTAGAAATGTTATTCATGGTCTAAGGGTAACGACAATAAGTCCTTTGACCATGAATATGTAATTTTGATCAGGTGTCATGCCAGTATGGTACATATTTTAGATTAAAAGATTCACCGACACAACATGGTAATGACAATGTTAAAGGAATTGGCTTAAAGTGAATCACTACATAATCTTAAAAGAAATTACCTTTAACAAAATACCTTGGTACTGAGGCTAGAGCCTTTTATGTGGATTTAGTTTACTTTATTTCACTAGATGCTTGTGAAATGGTTGATGAACCTATATTTTTTATTGTACTTGCTACTTTCTACATACAACTAATTATCTGACTATCTTCTAAGTGTTATAATTGGATTTTTGTCGTTACAATATAGATATTGGTTTCTATTTTGAGTTAGATGATACCTACTCAGTAAATGTCCCATTGTACTGACCTCTTACCTACACTTTTTCTTTTTATGAGTGCAAAGAGTGAACTAGCAGCTCCAACTTTTCCTCACATCTAGGTAATCTTTATCATATTAGGATTTGGGGTGAGCAATGCACCATCTTATAGTGGATCTTCTCTGCTACTCAGTTGTACATCACTCGAACATTTGTCTACCATTTTGGTAAATTTTTTATGATTCATAGACTTTTTCTATTTTATTTTTAGATTTTCTTGGATGGTGGTAGCTTTCAGGTCTTGGAACTGTAATAAGTATTTTGGTATTTTTAATTCCAAATTTCGTAAAGTCATGGCTTAAATGCATAATTTCTAATAGTTATGTGTTCCATAGATAAATGGTTGGGTTTGAGTTCATTGATTCTCTCACCTAGAGTATTAAGTATGGGTGCCACTCACGACCTGATTTAGAACGTAACAATTTATCTAGTTATTATTTATAAGGTAAATAATATGATTATGACCTTCCAAACCTCTAATCATCTACTCTTTATTTGAACTTATGGTTACTCTTTTGAGTTCTCTACAATAATATTAATTTATTTTAATGGTTGCAAATTATTTAAATAGTTAAATCAATGATATAAGAACAACTAATATAATAAACCTTATAGGTTGAATCAATAGTCTGCTATAACAGTCATAAAGTTATTATAACTTTATAATGAGAAGTTTAACTCTATATAGACATGAATTAATCATAATAAATCATCTGAAGAAAATAAGAAAAAGAAAATTTAAAAAAAGAAAAGAATGAACCAATTCATTCGGACTCTATGGCGGCTCTTATCTCCTATCTCTCTGTAAGTCAAAATTATGTAAAAGTTGAGTTTAGGATGTATTTATAGGGGCAAAAAATAACCCTTTTCTTTTTTGGCCTTGGACTACGAAAATTAAACTTTTGAAATTTGGGTGTTTCTGGCTTTAGGAACCTCTCAAAGCACCAGGTTGCCTAGTTGAACTTTATATGTCCATCTGTCTATGGTTTGGGGGGCCTCCTAAAGTGTCCTACAAAAAAAATTCTTCTTATGGAATTTTTTCTCTAGCATGGCATGCCAGCCAAAACACCACAACTTATAATTTTTTCTTTGTTATACTAGATCTGGGGCAATGCTCCAACCAAATCACCAAAATCATTCTTGTTCTAAATCATATGCATATTATGTGAGAAATGAGAGGGATGAATTGTTGTATGTTGAAGGTAAGGAAATAGAATATGCAACAAACACATAGTCTGAAGCCAGAGCGATTCTTCAAACAAGTGGATATGTGAAGGACAAGAAAATTAAGCAAGTGTTTATTCAATAAGATTCCCTAATAGTAAATGTACTAAATTGCAAATGGAAAACACTGTGAAGTATTACAAGCTGGGTATACGAGATATAATAGATAGCATCAATGATGAAATCACAAGTCGCACACATTATATGGGAAGGGAACAAGGTTGTTGATTACCTTGCAAACCTTGCACTGGATAATGGATAAGCCCAATATGATGGTTTTTAAGATATGAAAATAGAAAGGAGAAGTTTGATAAATTGGGATAAAATAGTGTACCTATAAATTCGATTTATAGTAGGGAAAGAGCATACATTAATAACTTAAGTGGTAGATATTGATGGAAAGATGGGCAATTGAGTTAAGTGAGTTTGACATCAAGTTTTGGATTTATATTGCCATTAAGTCTAGAGTCCTGTAGATTTCATAGATGCCTTCAGTCTGAGGTAGCTCCTCAAGACAAAGGGAGGGAATATTGGCCTTCAAAGGTAACTTAGGCATTTATATCTGTTTCATTTCTCGGACCACTATCGAAAAAGGGACTATCTTAGGGATAGCCTTAATAACCCCAAAAAGGGGAAATTTTAAGAATAGGCAAAAGCTGCACTAAGATAACTATCAACAAAAGAGTATTAGAGATGCTTCATGTAATAATTAAAGTAAAGTAAAGAATAAAGTATGATGTACGAAAAGATAAAAGAATTATTCTTGTCTTGTCGTATTAGTGAGTCATCTATGTGAGTCATCTATAAATTAACATGTGTAGTGTGTAGTGGAAGCTTTGGATTATCCTTATTCCTTAAAATAAGATATTCTAGCTTCTGATTGGTTTGTGATATTTTTAGATACCCCACTAGCTTAGTTTAAATAGGGGATCCTTATAATGGTTTGAGGCAGACTATCCAAGACTATCTCAGATTATCTCTTGTGTAATAAACATCTCTCTTTATAATATCTTCTCTCTATTGTAACCCTCCTTCGTGATTGTACCTCTCTGAGTGAATTGTAAATTAAACGTTTGGAGCTAATACAATCAAGATCTCTTATACCTCACAGCTCATCATCATCCAGATCGAACAGACTTATGACGGTAGAGATGACTGAATGGAAAAATATCTAAATAAGGCACTAGTCTCCCTATCTCGAATTAATAAATGGATAATTGAAAAGGTAATAAGGAATAACAAGAAGGAAGAATCATACTTTGTCCAATTTGGGCTCCACAAGAAGTGTAGAAAATCTTAAAATGGAATGATAGTCTATCTATCCATTCGGCTTAGAGATACTAAATCAAAGAGATGTAAATTTAGAAAGCTTAATAAAGGAATAGAGAAGTGATTTCCTAAAACAATTGAGGGATGGAGAAGTTTTGGATGATTCAAAATCATCTCGGGAGCTAACCACTCAAGCAGAAAAGTTCTGCTTGGTCAATAAAAAATTATATAGAAGAGCTTATTTAGGACCACTAGCCTGATGTCTCGGGCTGAAAGAAACAAAATATGTCATGAGGGAAGTCCACAGGAGTGGGTGCAGAAGCAATTCGGGCGTGAAGTCTTTAGTTTTAAAATTACTATGAGGAGGATATTATTGGTTGCAAATGGAACAAGACTCTTGGGCTTCATTTAAAGGTGTGATAATGTAAGCTTTCTCTAAACCTCCACCAACCAGGAAATTTTTAGCATGTTGTCTCGTTCACTTAGACGTTAATAACATGGTGAATGGCTATCGTTAGACCTATTCCCCCGGTGTCTGGCCAGGAAAAATTTTGATTCATTGTTATTGGCTATTTTTTAAGATTGATAAAAGTAGGAGCTTTCAAGCAGGTGCGAGAATATGAAGTGCTCGACTATATATGGGACCATTTAATCTATCTATTCAGTATACCACCAAGGAAATAGCATGCATGAATGGCATACAATTTTCCAAAGAGAGATTCATAAATTCTGTGACAAATTAAGGGTCAAAATGATAATTGACTCCCTTTACCATCAAAATGGAAATGAGATGAAAGAGTCCACAAACAAAATTGTGCTACTCAACCACAATAAAAGGTTGGACAATTCAAGAGGCAACTAGACCAAAGAGTTACCAAAAGTACTTTGGGTGTATCAAACTACTATGAAATCAAGTACAGAGTAAATTCCTTTTCTTTAGCATAAATATAGAAACCCCGATACTAGTGGAAGTTGGAGAACCCAACTTCTGTATTTTTAAGACCAATAAGAAAGATAATGAAGAGGCAATGAGTGTGAAGATGGATTTACTATATGAACATAGGGAGATCTCCATACAACTGGAGATCCAAACTCTAGTATTTCATGGTTGGAGATTTAAAAAGTGATGAAACACTCAAAAACTGAGAAAAGAAAAGTTAGAAAACATGAAGGATAGGCCATTGCACAACAACCAGAATGTTAACCACCTAAAAAGATATATTACAAGAAGCGCTTCACTTCTCCCTTTTCTAACAGTTTGGGTACACTCTTTTATCCTTAATCAACTGTTTTTTTACAAGGGTTTTAATAACGTACGCATATAATGAGCTATAAAATGACCAAGGCTTTTCTCCAAAATGTATGCCGTTAATGCCTAGAGATACCAACTCTGGGGATTGTCCCGAAGGGGCTCTAAAAATATCAAAATTAGGGACTACTTGACTAGGACGCTCACATGAAGGTGCGCAAACCGAGAGTAATGCCTAAAAAAAATGGGTATTTTTCACCCTCAATGTCCCTAACCCATTGAAAGAATCTTGTAATAGATCAAATTTATGAAATAAATATATTAGACCATGCCAGCAACAAATATTTCTTGTGTTTTCTATATATAGATGCTCTATAATCACTGTACTATGTTTGGAAGAGTTATTTTGAGTTGTGTATTTTTGTGTTCTACTTTTGTTTGTTCTTTTCATCTCCCTTCTATTTTTATTGTGGTTATTGATACTGCTTCATTGCTCTACGCTCTGGGTTAAAATTAAGCTTGTCTACAAATGGGATATAAATGCCATTACAATTTGATTATCGGGATTAATAAAATTTTAAGTCGTTAAGTTTGGGCTTTTTGTATTACAAAGAATTTTAATAAATCTGAAAATATTAATTGAGTCCATAATTTAGTTAATGAAGTTTTTAGAATAAATTAGAGCTTGACTGATCAAACTTGTCACCCTTTTAAATTTCAAACACTTAGAAACACTTTTCCCCAATTTCCTCTAAATGACTAAACAAATAAATATATAAACATGATTAAAACATAAATCTGACTCAGTGAGATCACCTATGTTTTTTCCTTTAGTTGCGTTAGCTAGGTAGTTGTATATGATCATCAAAATCATAGTTTAAGTTACTTCCACACTAAACACTTCAAACTTGGTAAAGTAAATTTCTCCACTTAATTTTTTCCCCTAGATATAAGTCACTTAAGTGCATTTCGTGTCATATCAACAATAGGGATGAAAAGTTTTAAAAAGTACATTAACTACGCAAAGAGTCATCAACCCAACTGTATACAGTTAGAGGTGTGACTGAGTTAGTTTGAATTTTTTAAATATTAAATTAATTTATATGTGTTGAATTTTTATGGTCAGCTTTCATAGTGTGATGGGCGATATTTTATAAATTAAATTAAATTATAAAATTTAAATTTTTTAACCTTGATTTTTTAAGAGTTTTAAATTTTCTCGTATTCATAGATTTTTTAGGTAAGTCTTCATACGAATATATAATTGACTTATGCTTAAAATATTGTTGATTCCTAATAAGATACAATTTTTAAACATATTTTTAAAAATTAGCATAAAATATGAAATAAGATGACAATAAAATATTCAAAAAAACTATAGAATTGTATAAATAATATTTCATATTAATAAATCATAATAAAAAAAATCACAAATTAAAAGTATTAAATCATACAAAAATATTTCTAATAATTATTAATTACATAACTAAATATTTAATAGCACAGGATGTGGTTAAACTAATCCATTTTAAGTAATCTTACAAAAATTAAACAAAGTTATAACTTGTTTATGGAGAACTTTTGACCAAAATATCCTATTATTTAAATAATTTCATTAAAATATATTTTTTCCTTTTCAAAAAGGAAAGTGGAAATTGAATTCTTAAAGGAAAGCAATTTTATATATTAACACAACTCTAGCTAATTAAAAGAATGCAAAATACACAGCTGCAGGTAATTTAAAAAAAATAATAACACAATTGATACACTAACAAATACAACAAATTACAATAAAATAATAAAATTGTACCTCAGAGTAACGTTTTAGCTTTAAAACATAAATTATAATAGCGAATTTAATGTCAGATTTGGTGATGCAGCTCGTTATTAATGAAATGAATTAGGTCACAAACGTTACTGTTAGTAACATATATCTACTCAATGCAGAATTTTTTGGTCCATCGATTGTTCTTTAATAAAATAAAGCTTAATACATTACTGCCAACTACGTATATACTTGTTTTATAAAGTTATAAAAAAATATATATTTTAGTGAAGTTGTGCAAATAATAGCTTACTTTAGTTTAAAATATCCCTCCAATGTTCATACCCACGGAAAGTATTAAAATAATATTGTCAAAAACTGTATTTTGTATTATTTATGTCCGTAATTTCATACAGCTAGTTTAACAAAATTTCTATCATCGTGTTGTTTTTCATACAATCCAGAAAATCTTC